>WKFP01014785.1:520135-546642 GCA_011057875.1 Pterocles orientalis | reverse complement strand
GCGAAGATGTCCAAGAAGCTACCTGAAAGTCACTTGTCCAGAAATTCACCTCAGCAACAGCCAGAACTGCAAGAAATTTCTAGGAAAAATAGCGGTAATTTTTTTTTCAATTTCTATCAGTCAAAACTATGGGTGAATCTTCTATTGAGTCTTCACTGTGATCACGCTTTAGTCTTTTGAGTGGGACAGGGAGATGTGCTATTTCTTATGTGTTCACTGTGGTTTATCTGTTTACATTCCTAAGGAAATAGCTTTAATTAAAAGTTGTTTCATAAATCATAAATAGGCCTTAGTTTACAGAGATCAAGCTTGTGCTGTATCATTTTAATGGTTAAAATAGTTGATGTCATAGATCTACTTATAAGACACAAATTGCCCTTGTCAAATATTCAGAAACATCCCAGTTTGCAATTTTCACTGAAAATCTGATGCCTGATTTTTAGAGTCACCAAGCAACCACGTTCAATGTTGGGTATTCAGAACTCCTTTGACAAAACCACCTAAAATAACAAAAGCTGACATTAGAGTATTGTGAAATTATATTTTGTAGGAATTTGCAGAGAAGCATTTCCCTTAGTAACTGCATAGCTGTATTTTTTTTTTTTTTCTTAAACTGTGGAACTAAGTTACCTGGGAAGTCTTAGGTCTTAGCTTCGCAACTCAAAATTCTAAGAGCAGCCCAAGAGCACCTGGGGGAAATAGAGAGCAGGGGATGAGAGTGTGTCCCCTGGAAGCTTGGCCTTACTTAGAAAGTACTTGAATGATGAAGACTAGTATTTGCTGTAGCTGTGGTAGAGTTGAGTGAGCCACCACAGAGGGATTTCAGGCCCTGCTGTAGTGTAGTTGTTACCTTGGGACAATTACTTGGCTGTCGTGTCATTATTTGTGAGATACAGTGGGTACACGTGTGCTGTCTTGGGTGAAGACAGGATAATTTAATTCATATTTACAAAGTACTTTGAGATTCTTCATGTGCTCCTAAACTGCAGAGTGTCTTGGTTTTTTTTTGCTTTGAACTAAGAAATCATCTGGGAAAGGAAAAAATATCAGTAGTTATGTCTTAACTGTATTTGTATACACATGAAAGTAGCTTTGAGTACAGGCTGTGGAAATAATGCTTAAACATAAAACAATTTGGAGATACTAGAATTATTTTCATTGAGAGTGTTTCAGGAATACTGACAGTTACTTGTGTTTAGTGGTAAAGCACTACAGGTAATCTGCTGCATTGTATATTGGCAGTTGTGGTTTTCTGCACTGTCAGGGTTTGGTGTATTTCTTTGTCTCAAGAAGTTTGTAGTCTAGAAAGTACCAAGTTCCAGTGTTTGTGTCTTGATTAAAGTTACAGACCTGGTTTTGTGCAAACAAGGAGTCTTCAGATCTCAGATACTCCCAATGTTTGTATGCTGGAGAGCAACAAAGCTCTGACAGCCTCCCTTGCCTGGTATCTCCCCATGGGCACCTTTCATGATTGTTGTGACTGCCTGCTCCAGAGAGGAGATGGTGGCTGACTCAGAGGCAGGATGTTGCAGTTGGTCCGTAGGTAGGAAACTGTAAAAACATTTGGATATGCGTTTCCTTTTGAGAAGACTGGCTCAGTGTGATAAGCGGTGGCTTTCCTTGTGCACTTCTGCAGAGGAGCTGAGAGTCTCAGCAGCAGATCACTGTGGATGTATTGCAGATGTCTGAAATACCTGATCAGAGCTGGAGTTAATTCTGTCCTGTCCAGCATTGTCAGGGCCCAGGCAGAGAGGACGGTGGGCAACTCGGCTAGTTGTTGAGCAAGGCTTCCTCCCTTTTTCTTCATTTCTTGGCTTTTGTTACACAAAAATAATTCTTCCTCAGAAGCCTCTCAAGAAAACTTTAAGTGATGAACCCATCCTAAAGAAAGGGTGACTTCCTTCTGTCTCCATAGTGAATGCAGAGGACACTTCAGAGACATAAGGCTCCAAATAAAGGCTGTCCTTATTTTCATCTACCCATTTTTGAAAAGTCTTCTCCCCACCCGGCTTGCAGGGATTTTCCATTTGTTTTTTAGCCAAATATTCTCTGCTTTAAAATTCTGCCTTACAGACGTCATGGCTGAGACTCCAGTAGCTCAAGTTCAGATGAGATGAGCAGGACTTGGGTAGTTTGTGCATGTGCTAGGAGCAGTGTGCCCATGAGCATGAATCATACAGAGCTACTTTTTGCAACTGCCGTAAGAATTTGTACGTGGCATTAGCTTTTGATTTTGAAATTTCAGCATCATCAGCCTAGAGGCTAGTCTAGTGTTTTGGAAAGCAGCACAAGTCTGTTTTTAAAGCAAGGTGGAAGATAGTTGTGATTATGATTGGGAGCCCATTCTCTTCTCAAGCAAACTGATGCTACTGTTTAATTGTAGGGAATAGTAGCCAGCAAGTGCCTCTCAGGAATGAAACAGAAAACTGTGAGACTTTAAAAAAACAGATCAACCTAAAGCCTTCCACGGAGAAAAAGATTAATAAAGGACCTAAGGAAGAGACTCCATGCTGTCCAAAGGAGGAGATTACTTCTTCTGAGGTTTGTATTGTGATCTTTTTATTTTTCTTTTTTTTATTTTTCAAATTTAAAATCATCTTTTTGTTGTTTTTGTATATGTATGCACATATAAGCATGTGCATAGGTAGGGACTATCACGTACAGTCACAGCTCTGAAACACTGTGAATCAGATGAATGAGGAATCATGCCAACATGCTGTCCCACATCCATTGTGTACTAGTGCTGCTTTATAGAATGAGGAGCAGTTTGGGTAAAGATTAAAACAGCACTTGTTTTGTGATATTGGCTGTATTACAACCAGAGGTGTTCTTTGCTATTGTCAGAGCAGGCACAAACATACTGGAAGCTAATGCCAGCTGCTAGGCCACAATAATGAGTGGGAACATACTGAGGAAGGGAGGTGTCCTAGATGGGCATATCAGCTTTCATTTGTAGACCTGACCTCCAAATACAGGGATTTTATCAGAAATTTTCATTTGGGAATATAGCAGGCAGAAGCCCCTTAACAGATTGTGATGCTGCTGAGAAGGATCATTCTTCACCCCTGGTTTCTGAGCATGATAAACACAGCAGACTGTGGCTTTCTTTCAGGCAGCATAAAACACTTGAAGAACTTCATGAGGTAATTAGTAAACCCAAGAATTTTGATCCTGTTTGTGTCCTGTCTGCTGGATAGGAATCTCGTGGCAAAAAGGTGTAAGGAGGAATTGCTTACCATGCTTGGGGAATATGTATCAGAAGAGACAGGGTCTAGTCTTGTTTTGGGAACTGTTGTTACAAACTTCTTTCTGTGTGTGGCTGATGGTGCTCAGTTTGTTTCTTTCATTTTTTAAAATTACTGTTATTTGTTGGTTAACTTACCCCATAATTTCCTCAGTTGTAATTCAGATGAATGCATTCCCCCACCCCCACCCCTCCAGCTGCTGAGGAAAGGGAGGATTTATTGCTGCTGAACTTGCACACAAACTGTTCATAAATCTAGCAGATGTTTTTTGTTTTTAGCACATTGGGAGTTTTATTGACTGCTTTCCTTTTTCTCCCCCTATTTTTTTGTTTCCATGGAAGTCAAGGCTAGATGCTATGAGGGGGAAAATACTAACATTGGGAATTAAAAAATTTCTCTCTCGTCCTCTGTTGGTGTCTTGAAGGACAGAGTCTTGGAAAGGCTGGTCAAGTTGATGTTACTGGAAAGAGGATGTGCTGTGGAAAGGCACTAAATCATGAATAACTATGCATTTGGGTCTGGTCATTCTGTCCAGAGAGGTTTAGCTAGAAAAGTCCAATGGAGTTCATTTACTGAGGTAACTTCATTTTATAATGTATGTATTGTCTCAGCTCATATTTTTACCTTTAGCAAGAAGATGCGTATAGGAAGAAGAAACCTCAGGAGAAGAAGGAAGGAAATGTATCAAATATGAATTGGAATAGAAATAGAACATCTAGAAAAAATAAGAAGAAGGTTAATATATCTACAAGGTATGTATTGCCTCACCAAATAATGAAGAAATCGAGAGTTTCTGTAATGTTTCCACAGGTTTTCTGAGATTTGCATAGTACATTAGGCAGGATCACTTTGTCTATTTAAATAAACATGCTTTAATCCTGGCCTGAGCCGTTGTTTTTGAGAATGTACACTAAGTATCAGCAGCAAAAAAGATTTCCATTCGTAAATCTGCATGTGTATAGACACACCCTATTCTGCATAGCAGTGGTCACTCTCTGTTATAGTCTGGAATTTGCTGTCTGAAGTTTGGATGGTTAGCTTCCTTTCCATTGTGTATTATGTGGATAAAATTCAGTCATGTATTCTCTTCAGTGAAAAAAGGAAAACAAAATTGTTGAAATGATTCCACCTTCAGGAGAATCATCTACTATATAGAGTAACTGAGGGAATGTTGTCTTGTAGTAGTTTTGAAAGAAGATAAATACATAGAAAAGAGACAGCGTCTTGCATTTTTGCCATAATGATTAAAAAGATTAGACCAGCACTAGGCTCAAAAGAATACTGAGAGCACCGTGAGGAGTTACTTTTTTTCCACCTTGAGGTTGTTTAAATGCATGTCTAAAGTCAGCTGTAAACTACTCTGAATTATTTTTTCATATTTTTAAAATTTAAGTTATTTGGGTTGTTGTTAAAAAATACCAGTTACAAATTGCTGCTAGAATAGAAACAGTTATGAGGAGAAAATCCTCCTCCTTTCCTTCCCCCGTCCCTTTGAATTAAGGTCACGATCCTACAAAGCCTTCACAGACTTAATTTTTATTACGCGTGGTCCTGTTGAGGTCAGTGGACTTAACAAGGAGACTGTAAATCTGAAGGGGCTGTTATAAGTCATTACAAACAAATTACTGTTCATTGTGTGGGAAGACGGCATCAGCTGGGGTGGGTTATTTCCAGGGATGCCGCATCCCTGGAGGTGTTCAAGGCCAGGCTGGATGAGGCTTTGAGCAACCTGGGCTAGAGGGAGGTGTCCCTGCCCATGGCAGGGGGATTGGAACTTGATGATCTCTAAGGTCCCTTCCAACCCAAACCATTCTGTGAATCTATGAAGTCAGCACATGTGTAAATCTTTGCAGGATGCACACCTTTGTAGGTAGGAAGGATAAAATAATTGAAGTGAAATACTAAAATCTGGTGTCTGTTCCTTGAACTGATCCAGCAGTTTCTACTTTCTGGGTTAAGATTTCCTTTCTGTAAGTTAAGCCATTTCCTTCCTGTAGAAACTTGACAGCTGGATTTTGTTAATTTTCTCTTAACACTCTCTGATTATGATAGTGGATCTAGATATTTCATTTTTACTAGCAAAACTTAAGATTTCTTCAGATGATGGTTTTATTCTAGTTATAATTATGCCAGTGAAATAGAGTAGGGCACATTTTTCTGTGTATCTAGATCTTTGTACGGAGCTAGGCAGTGCTTATCACTGTAACATTTGATTTGCTTCTCAAATGTATTATTAGAGAATGAAGTTAAACATACACACGTCATTTTGCTTCACCCCCTGAGACGTAGTAGTCTGTGTGGTGGGATATTGCATTTTGGGAAAGGTTTTTTAGGTTTCTGTAAAGTTGGGGAATAAGACTCCTAAGCCTATTCCTTGCTCCCCATCCTGCCTCGGTAGCCATGTGAGTTGAAGTGTTTAATGCCAGAAAAGGAAAAATGCAGCTGAAATGTAAAATGCAAACATGTTTCTTTGGGTGTGGTTGTATTAGGGTCCCTGAGCAGAGTGAGTTGAAGCATATGTGCAGTGAATTTGAAAGGCCAGATCTGAGAACGAATATTGGAATAAGAGCCTGGTGTCCTCAGGGTAACGGGGAAAGCTGTAAAGCAGACCAGAAGACTGGGAACTTGTCTATACAGGGAGAAACAGGTATGCATTCTTAATTGTCTTAAACAGGGGAAGAAATGTAATGTGGTTTTGTGGCAGTAGAGCTGTATTCTTTTCTTGAGAGACTTTTGCTCCTCTCCCCATTGAACCCTGACGTGAAGACAGCAGGACTGGCATGATGCATTGCCTGAATTAATAGCTGCTCACTTCTGAAGGGCTCCGCATGCTTCCTCTGAGGGGTTGGTTGGTGGTGCAAATCAGAAGAGAGATTAGTCTGATGCTGTAATTCATCATTCCTGGGTGAAGGACTGCCAGTCTGCTTCTGCGTTCAAATTGCAGCCAGTATTAACTGAAGCGGCTGCATTGCAAAGGCCACATTTAGAATAGGCACCTTGTGTTCAAAAACCACCACTAGCTTGTGTACCTGCTTCCTGCTTTTCTGTCAGCATTTTAAGCTTCTGTTTTTCCTGGCTTTTGGGAAGAGGAGGGCTGAAGAAGTATCAATGTTTGTAGCATTGTCCTTTGTCTCCCTGATGAGATAAAAAAGGAGAATCTATCACTTCTGAATTGATTAGTTGCAACATTTGTCATTGCTTTTAGTATGCATGTTCCTATGGCACATTTCATGTTTAAAATATTAACAGTATTTCAAAGAACTTCCTATTCAAAGGGCTTCCTATTTCAAACCACTGCCTCTAACTGCACTGCATCCTGACTTGTGTTCATTGTACCAGGGATGTCATGTAGGTCAGAAGCTTCTCATGGCAGGGGCTGGCACATTTATCTTGAGGCTATCAGTAAATATTATTTTCTGTCCTATTGTCAAGAAATTCCAAGAATCCACATAAAGTCGTGTTCCAGGTGACTTTTCACTGAATCTTCAGCTGAAAGACTTTTCTTAAATGTTTTGTTTTGTTTTTGCAACTTCTTTAGAAAGCTTTTATCAACGGTCCAAAAAGAAGTGTTTGGAGAAGTTTTGTTCTGATTCAAGCTCAGATTGTGGAAGTTCGTCGGGAAGCGTTCGTGCCAGTCGTGGGAGCTGGGGTAGTTGGAGCAGTACCAGCAGTTCGGACGGAGATAAAAAGCCCATGATTACTGCCAGGCACTTTCTTCCATCCAGTAAGTTCTGCAAATATCGTTTCTGCACTGTACTGTGCAGAGCTTCAGCCTTCCTTCTGAATGGACAGGGGGTACCGTGGCATGGGGCATGTAACTTGCCTTTTGTAGATGAGAGCGCCTCTCAAAAACACAAGGAGAGATTTAAAGAACTTGTTACTTGAAAAAAAAGTACCAGAAGTTCTGTGGAGAATGAAGATGAGCTGTCAGGCTACAGAGAATGTGTCAGACTGCACTGAGGAAGCTGCACAATTAGTTTTCATTGAGAGACGGAAGAACTGAGAGTCACTAGTCAAAGCAATTTCTTCCATCGAATTTATGTTATGTCACATTATGCTCATAAAAATACAATTGTTTTGTTAGAGTTATTTAAGAAAATGCACAAATGAGGAATGTGTGGAAGCAGTTCAGATCTGAGGATGCTGGAATTGGATGGCGGTATTCGAGGCATAAGTAACCAGGATATGTGTATATATATATATATATATACTCTTGAGTATAAGAGAAATGGGAACTGTGGTTCATAAGTACAGTTTTTTGAATGTCTGAATATCATTAAAATAGTTTAAAGCCTAAACCCTGTCACCACCATCGCTGTCCGGATTGATGTAGCACTAGAAATAAATTTTAAAGAAAGTGCTGAAGTGACACAAGTAAAACCAGCTTTGAGTACCTGAAAAAAAGCTCTTTAGAATAATTTAAAAATGTGCATGTACTTACATATATATGTATTTATGCATGTATAAAACTTAACATTACCAAAAGATATAGTACGTGATGTATCTGAGCCTGCGATCTAATTGTGTGCACATGACTTTTCTGTTTGTTCAAATTGTAGTACCTCTTAAAAAGAAAAAGTTAAGTAATTTGAAATTTAAAGAATTCAGACTGTGGTAATCACTTATAAGTCATTGTCCTGGTTTTGACTGGGACAGAGTTAACTTTATAGCAGCTGGGCTGAGGAGAAAGCTGATCACATAGTGATGTTGACAGTTGCTGCCAGGACAGTCAAGGACTTTTCAGCTTCTCTGCTGTGCCAGTGTCTGCAGCTGCAGGAGAAGCTGGGAGGGAGCACAGCCCCAATTACTAGCCTAGGATTTGACTTTAGGTTTAGGATTGAGACCCACATTGGGTGGTATAAAACCACAACAATCATCAAATACATTTAAGACCATGTGGAAGTAGATGGCATGCTTTGGAATAAATGCAGTTAGTGATACTCCAGTCTCTGAGAGAAAACTTGATTAACACTATTGATGAGTCTATTTGTGTGTATGTATATTCTGTGCATACTTCTTTTTGTAGTATCTTTGATTTTCACAGTCATTCTTTTCCTTAGGAGAGAATGTTTCACAAAATGATTTTCCATCTGAAACTCCTATCACTTTAAATCTGTCTCATAACATCTGCAGTACCAGGTAAAAAATTTGAATCTACACCTGTAAGACATTAAAGAAACACCACCAACTTGAAATCTTGTCTCATTTTGATAGATTATACCTACCTGTTGTCATTTTTTGTGATCATCTAATTGCACTTTCTAGTTGGAAGAAGAATCTTCTTCTTCAGTTTGGGAAAAGATATATGCAAAATGGATTATGCTGGGGAAGTACAATAAGTGCCTCCAAATGTAAAATAAAATTGGGAAAAAAAGGAAATTATTTTTCCCCTCTCATTTCTTCCAGATCTTAGCAACTTACAACATTTCCATTAGTACTCAGTTATATTAAAGCAATAATGTTTTTAAAATAAAAAGGTGGGAGTGAGACTTTCAAGTTGATGTTATTCTTTTAATGGGAATAATGTTCTCCTAGGATATACAGCATGAAAATTGATTCCCCCCGCCCCCAGATTCCTTTCTACCTCTTTACTGTAGTAGAGATAGCATCTACAATTTTAGAGTCCTCATTTCACTTCTCATTCATGACTTTCTGTTTTCACTAGCAGAGATAATTTAATCCTTTTCCTCTGGTATTCTGGTGCTTGAAAATGTTCCCTTTCCATTCATATTGACTAGTTTCTTTGATGGGATTCGACAAATATGAAATTGATCTTCATGTGTGCCTATGTGTCTTCATAGAAGTAAACTTGCCTGAAAGTTGTTGGAGCACTGAAACATTATGAGAGATCCTACTCATCTTCATGAACTATAGCTTGTTTTCCTATTCTAGAGAAGAGCTGTTGAATTAATTTGCAGTAGGTTGATACTTGGATAATAAAAGTGGTGTCATTAAGATGCAGTAATTTTATTCATTTTGCATGTGTAATAAGTAACTGGCTTTTCATTGGGAAAAAAAACTTTAAAATATAAAGTTTTACAGCGGCAATTCAAAATAAGAAAAATCAGGAAAGAAAGTGGGAAAGCAATAGCAATCATGATGTTCATTAGAATATTTTCTGCATTTCTATATTTCCTTTGAATTATGGAATATAGCTGTGTCTAGACTCAAGAAATTAAATTTTCTTTTCATTCAGCAGAGACATGAACAGCATCCCCCAATATCCTGAAACCTTGTGTCCCAACTTCACTGACATAGCTGCAGATCCTGACAAAAATAAAGGTCAGTTGCTTTTTTAACAACCGAAGTTGGTTTTGCACACTTTGTCAAGCGCTTTCACTGATGTTGCTAATATCACTGATATACACCAACTCGATAGACATGTTGTTATGAGAACTTGATTTACCTCTAAACAAGTTAAGAGCAAAGTTAGCAAACAAAAGCTTATAACCTTGACATTTTTTTGCTGCATCTTCTCTGTGTGAAGACAGCATTTAGCTTTCAACTCACCTTTTAGGTATTTTTTGTTTTTTCCTCCTCTTGCTTTGCACAGATTTATGTTCAAGTACTGTGGTTGGGAGATCAAGAGCACTGGTTGCTGTGTTAAAACGAAGCTCAGTATCAAATCAGATATGACCCTTTTTCTCTCTAAATTTCCATAGTTGGGACTTGCTCTCTTTTGAAAACCATAATGAATGAAGTTGGGTTGGGCTGTTAAAACTCTTGAGTTTTCATTGTTTGTATCTCAAAGGAAAGTAATATTAACTTGTTGAGTGGGATTCATAAAAGCAACAGGCTACATGGGGAGGTGGAGTTTGAAAGCTGGTTGGGACACGTGTTTCTTTGGGCAGCAGAACTGCCTTCCTGTGGCTGTCTCTTCTGCTGTAGGTTTAACCTGTGTCTGGTAGGATACAAATGCTGATTAAACTTTGTCTCTGGTAGCAATATTCATGTTATCTGTCATGTGAAATTAAGAAATAGAGCCAACTTTGCAACTGTTGTCTCATGGAAACTGCTAATTTGTATTTTTTCCTTTCTCCAGCTGCCTGTTCTCACAGAGTTGATAGGAACCAAATATCTGTGGGCAGTCAGGGCACTCAGTCCTTAGAAACCAGCACAATGAATATCTGCCCCATGGGCTAAATATGGCCCTAACGAGTTCATGCATTGTTCGGTCATGAATGGTTCTAGTCTATTAAAATCCAGCCCTGTTATCACTGTATTTGGGTGGTTGGACTTCAGAGATGGTTACTGACTGATGGGTGGAGGCGAGGAAGAGGCTGATGGAGATCACATCCCTGCTGTCTGTCCTGCTGCGAGGAAGGGTGCTGCCTTGGCGCTGGCAGCTAATGACTTAAAGACTCTCTGTAGGATTTTCTTGCCCTATTCTGTTGAATTTCAGCTTCCCAGTTCAAGTCTCTTTATACATATTTTTTAACAAATGGAATTTTTGAGATTTCTTTAAAGAAGGATATTAATTGAAAAAAAAGATTGGTTAGTAATTGGATTTTTCATCTAGCATACAGTCCTCATTGAAGATCTGAGACTAAAGTGTCATGATATTGTGGAGCCTCCTTTCCGTTGTTCTGCATTTCATTCCCTTTTCCTTCTTTAGGTCTTTACCCAACAGGAGACTTGTGGCCTGCACAGCCAGTCTGCCTGACAAACAGTTTAAACTACAACCTTGAGAATAATATACCATGCATGATCCAAGAAACCCCCTCTGTCCACAACAGGCAAGTTACAGTTTATGTCAAGAGTACAGATAACGCGTTGTTTAGGTTTGTGTGCACTTGAGCTTGTCTTACAGTGTTTGTAAGGCAGACGATAGTTAAAGTAAAATTCTTGCTGTCAGTTCAACTTTAGTTCTAGTTGTTTATGTTGTTCCATTAGTACATCGTGATTAATTTTGCTAAGACAGATTCACTGGTGTTCCTGCTCATGTTTAGATATTCCACAATTTCTTTCAAATTTAATCAAATAGTTTTTGGAAAGCTTTTCATTTCTTCCACTTTTGCATGGCTGGGCAGAGCGCCTGGCTTTTAGGTTCATTGTCCTCTTGCTAAATACATGGCTTCTGTATATCATGGGGTGTGTTATGCAGTGTGTACTTGTGTTAAATGGCATGAAGAAACAATGAAGGGAAGGTGGTGTAAGGATACAAGTTGGTCTGACTTCCAGGCTCTGTGTAGGTTTGGGCTGATCTTCCTGTAGTAATGAACTTGAGTAATTCTTGTACTTTGGACTCTGCACACTGCAAATTTTACTGATGAAAGATGCACCACAAGATAGTGAGAAGAAATACTCGGCCACCACATAGCAGTGAAATACTCTGACAGTTCTTCAAGTCATATCCTGCCATCTGAAATGACAAAGTGGTAAAGCAGAAATCCCCAAGCGATGGTCTTGTGATCCCAACCAACCTGCTGACCTCAATTCTAACTGTAATGTCAACAAACTGCAGCCCTAATAACTGGAAGCGATGGCCACTGCTCTTTCCAACTCTTAAGTTAGATGAAATGTATGGTGATTTGTGGCAGACTCTGTATTATGCTACTTTGCTTTCATATGCCCAGATCAATTTGGACTTTGTATACAAAAATACATGTCCTTATGTATTCGTATAATAGTAGTGGTAACTTATGATTGCTTCTTGGCTGAATAGTAAAACTGAATTAGCACAGCTTCAGGTGATATATCCTTTTATACGCATACCTTGTCCAGACTGGGTCCAGTCTTGGACTTCTTCAAGCTTTCTGCATAGAAGGGCTTGTTTCACTGCTGACATATCTTTAAGAATTATTTTTGAAGAGTCTTTTTGAAATTCTGAAATTATTTTAATTAAAACAAATATAACCCCTACAAATCAATGTGTAGTTCAGAAAACATATTGTTTAACAGGACTTTAACACATGTGGTAGGGAAAGTAGAAATCTCCTTTTTCATTACTATTCTCAAGTGTTCAAATGCTTCAGAATGTGTTACATTTTCTTCTATTTCAAATCATGTTGTTTCACTTGATATCTACCATTTCCATGGTTCTGGGAAACAAGTACAATTATTTTGTTTTTACAGAGGAGGAAGTTGAACCCAGTTAGGCGTTGCAGGACTCTGGTAGCTGTCATTACAAGTTGTTCATCCTCTCAGAGGAAAAAGAGCTCAGTGAGAATCGCTGTGATTACGTAGTGGCACAGAGTAGATGCTGGCAGAATTGGCAAGTGGAATGTGAAAGGCCTCATGATCAATTACAGACATTTTGCATCCAACAGCTTTACATTAAATAAGTATTTCTCAACAATTTGCAGAAGTTCTGCGAATTGTTTCTGACAGCAGATTTTTCTTTTTCTTGGGACAGCTTCATGGACTGGAATGCAGCTTGTGACAGCCAGTTTTCCAACATGTATTGTCCACTAGAGATGAACGAATATGGTGCTTTCCCAGAAGGTAAGATGAAATAAAGCTTATGAATTATCACTGAACATGGGTTTTTCTCTCACCTTTTGTAGAACAAAAGGCTGAGCTTGTCTATAAACATCTGGGTGTTCATTGCTTAAGGAGACATTACAGTTTTCAGCTGACTGGGTGCTCTGTTGTAATGAAGTGTCTGCATGTGGTGGATGGGAAGACTGATCTTCATATGGAGTTATTAAGCCTGAAAAGCCAGCATACAGGACTCCGAGAGGGAATAGAGAAAAAAATGCGCGTGACTACAGTATTACACAAATCTTTTTGCACAATTTTCTTTGTTTCCCCTCTGGCAGGCTTCTGCCTTTCAGTGTGTGAAACAGAAGGCCTCTTGTGACCAATTACCTTTCCAGGCTAGAGTTTCTTGGCTTGGGAAGCATGCTGGCAGCAATCTAGAATTCTTCAGCATTACCTAAGCAATAATTAAAGGTCAGGCTACAGTATCGCAGGCAGCACGGTGATCCCTTGGGTGCTTAGAGCTGAGGCATGTTGGCAGCAAAGCCTGGGTAGGCTCTGCCATGCACGTTCTGTGGCTAATAAAGACTCTGTTCTCCAGTAGAGAGATTGCCAACTCTTTATCCCGTCCTCCTGATAGCAATTTGTTAGTGGGTCTCTAATACAGAGTGGTAGTCTTGTTAACAGAAGTTGTTGCGCCTCGCTGCTGTGCTGCCCTGAAGCTGCCTGAAGTCACTGAAGGCTTAGGTCGGTTCCAGCCTGGCTCATTCTGAGAAGATTAAATTTTCCTCCACAGAAATGTTAGTATCATTTATATCGCAAAAACCTTATTTTGTCTTCCTGCTTCTATAATCTGCAGAAAATATGAACTACCCCAGTGGCTTCCCGGGTACTGCAGCAGTGCAGAATACAGCCTTCATTGACCAGAACTGTCCCTCAGCCTGGAATGCGCCTCCCAACATGCCACCTACCTGGGAGCCCGCCAGTTACATCAGCTCCACAGTGAGTATTGTCACTGCGAGGCTCTGCCTTCCTGTGCCTCTTCAAAGCCTTCCCAGTGCATTCCTTTCTTTTCCTTATCTGTTGCTCATGCCTTCTTCATGAATCCTTTAAGTTGCCTGTGATGTATGTCTCTGATGCTGGCATTGGTAGCCTGGCTTTTTCCCAGCTGTTGGTCAAGGTTGTTACTAGACCTTGTCTGTGAAAGTTTTAAGATAGATCTTTTTGCCTGAAAATTGATTAAAATCATCTTAACATATGGAAAACCATTTTTACTTACATAGTCTACTGAGACTTTTTCCTATCAAAATCAGCCTTTACAGATGAGAGCGAAACACAGAAAGTGCTGACAGCAAAACCCAAAGAGATTTGGAAATTGTAAAGGTGAATGGACAGCTGCTCTCACTGACTTTGACAGGGTTTTTTGCTAGGAAATCCAACTGATTTAAGCTGGATTTGTGCAAATTTATGAATGCTGACTTTGACCTGTTAGACTCTAGACTAGCCGTGTTTATGTCATCCCATAGTGCAATGTAGTGACTTCAGTTCAAGGTGGTCTTTAATTGTAACCACCTTCTCTTATGCTCATATTTCAAAATCTTCTGGTTTAGAATTTTTTTTATTTGCAGTGGGTTTGTTTTGAATAAACTAACAAAGAAAAAAATATTTCCAACTGCAAAAGTGAAAATTCTGCTGTGTTAAAAAGTGGCAAAACTGGTAGAAGGCTGTTTCCTAAAATAAAAGTTGGCTTTATTTCATATTTTACTCAGGAATGCCAGGAAACACAGAAAGTAGAGATTGGAAAATACATTAGATAATTCAGTTCATTTCCCTGGCGAGCTTTCCCCCCACAATACGTTTCAGTGTTTCATTCAGTTTTAGAAGTCCCAAGACTTCCATGACCTTCTCTGAGAGACTTCCTTGCAGACTAACACATCTTGCCTCCAGGAGGTTCTTTATAAGCTTTCAATATTTTCTAATTAAATTCCCTAGTTCCCAGTTATAGTCTCTTTTCCATACTGAATATCCCCCTCTGCTCCCAGCATGCGTAGTCTTTCAGTACTGACATAAGCTTCAACCTTTTTCTTGTCTTTCCTGGGCATGCTTCTCTCTTAATTTTAACTCTGAAAACATTCATGGTGCTCTTTGTGTGTCTTCCATTTCTCCCTTATTTTTCTTAACAGCCTGACCAGAACTGAATATTGTGTTCCTGTCACGGTCATATCAATACTGTGCAGGGAGGAGCTCATATGGCTTCATTTAGCCAAATGCCGTTGCACACACACCCACACCCTCACCCACACACACCCACTAATGCTACTGTAATATTTTCAGCAACCATATTGCTTTGTAAACTCGTGTGCAGTTTTCTCCTTCTCTGCATAAATGCTGCTTCCTCCCATTTGGTACTACATTCCCACTTTTCTTTAGCAAATGGTCCGTTTTGCAGTTTCCTATGCTGACTTTATCTCGCCCTACAGCCCTACCTCTCAAGCACCCGAAGCTTGTCTCCGATGTCTGGACTTTTTGGTTCCATCTGGGCACCTCAGAGTGATGTTTATGAAAGCTGCTGCCCCGTCAGTGCCACGACCCAACACTCGACGCACGTGGAGAACCAGGCAGTTATGTGTAAGCAGGAATACTATCCGAGGTTTAACCCCTTCCGTGCCTACATGAACTTGGACATATGGACTACAGCAGCCAATCGAAATGCAAATTTCCCACTTTCGAGGGACTCGGGTTACTGTGGAAACATGTGAAGGGAATTTGATTTAAAAATGTGAATAAAGATGCTTGCAATTTTGATTACTAGAGTAAGCTGGTTGTTGAATAGATTACAATGTTGGTGGATATTTTGGCACTTTTATATTGAAAATAAATTTTTTTTACTGAAGTCTGAGCATTCAGTGCATTTTAAAAAGCAAAGTATATTCAGACCCCTGTAATTGCCAGGTGAAGACTGTAAATTTGAAACTCAACATTTTTTAAGATAAGGACAGTATTACATTTCTTAAAAGCATCCATGAATGTGTACTTGCACTTATTTCTTCTAAAGTGTACATTCTCTGGTATAAACGATGAGTGGTTTAGCATTTGTAGGTACAAACTCACACCCGTAAGTAATCACATCTGTACTAAACAGTAAGACTGGGGGTCTACCTGTTGATGCAGATCAGAAATTTTCCAAATGGTGCCGCTTCTACTGCTGACATAGTTATTCGTGGGTGTTAACTTGTGGCAGTAGAAAAAAGGCTGAATTGTGGCTTGTTTATCTGGCTTCAAAATGCAAGCTGTCACTTGAACGGTGTTATGCTTGTGCGGTGTGGGTGAGTGGGCATTTCTTCCAGGAGCTTTTCTTGCGAGTGACTCCTGACATTTTGTGTTTATATTTTAGCTTTCACATTGCAATAGCATTTTGAATGCATTTAATTGCCCATGTTTAAAATGCCAAAGATTGAACTGGAACAAATATGTCTTTGAGAGCGGAGTTCACACCACTCACCAAAACAGAACAGCATTGTATTAGCTTGTGTTATGAGACTGAATCTCTGCAGTGGGAAAGGCAACCAGGGAAGTGGTGCCACCCACTTTGGGGCTGAATCTTTCCATCGTGCAAGCTGTCTCTGCTGACTGTTCCCCTCGAGCCCTTTGTTCTGGCGCGGCAGAGCCTGTCTGGGCATCTTTGCTGAGGTAGCAGAAAAAAGGGGAAGGCACCTCTTAGATTCAGAGATGTCCTCCGCAAGGGGACTTGTTAAGCCTGGAGAAAGAGAGAGTAAAGGCGGATCCAGCAGCAGCCTTGTGCAGCTGCTGGAAGGAGAGCTCTAAAGATGGCAGAACCAAAGCCTGTGTGGTGGCTGCAGGTGATGTGGCAGTGGTCAGAGGTTGCCACATGGGAGTTTCAGGTTGAACATTGAGGGACTTCCCGCAGGGGTTAGTACTGCAGGAAAAGGGGTTCCCCCAAGGTGCAGACAGATCTCCATGCTTGGGGTGTTGGTGACATGGAATTAACAAAGCCACATGTGACCTGCTGTAGTAGTGGTGGCAGTCCTGCTCCTCGTGGGAGGTCGGACTAGAGACCACCAGGGTCCAGTCACCATTTTGAGGATTCTGAGCAAGTGTCTTACTTTTTGCTACTTCAGTCGTTTTCCTCTTGCCCTTTGAACTCAGGCTGACTGGAAGACTCTGACAACAAAATGTTCAGGCTTTCGTATTTGTTTTTATTTGAAGGCAGAGCAGATGAGGCACTGCAAAATAGCTGACAGCCTGTGTGCAAAGCTGCTTGGCAGTCTAAGCTCCCAGACCAAAATTCTGGCCCCACCAGTCTCGTCACATTGCTGAGCTATCAGACCAGCTCCTCTGACCTGCTTGTTTCAGCCAGAAATGCCATCCCCGGCTGTGAAATGTATCACCAGAGGCAGTATGCTTCTACAAAAAAATTGTTTCAGTAAATCAACAGTTCCTGCAAAGAAAGCTTTGCTAAAAGATACCCTGCCGGCTCTGCTTTCCCGTGCGTTGGAGTTAGCTCGGAAGGAGGTAGCGAGTGGGTGGGATACTCAAAAGTGGCTACATTTACCTGCTTTAACTGCTCGTGTGGAAGGTCCTCCTCAGCCTTCCTTGGGTTTTGATGTCAGAAAAACGGGATCATAACTGAATGCTTTTCAAAACTGGTGTGTTCATGGCTTGATCAGGAACTAGCACCTGGAGCCTTTGGCTGCTTTCCGTGCTGCATCGTGCTGGGTGGGAGTCTGTGTGACTGTGGAGTTTAATCGTAATTGCTTGTGATTCTGAAGGAAATTTCACATGTTCATATGGAACGTTCATGCTTCTGGAATCGGGGCTAAACTGTGAGAAATAGTCATAACCACTGACATGCTTTCTGTGCACCTCTTGTCTATGGCAGGAGGCTTCAGGAGGAAGAGAGTGGGAGCGCGAACACAATAAATATGGAGGGGAAAAAAAGTGATAATTAGGTTTGAAATGCAGTGAATTTCTTTATTCCCTGGACAATGGTGCTTGGTTTATGGCATGTTCATTGAATTTTGGACGTGCAAAGGCACAGGAGAGAAGAGAGGACATGCAAAGCTGTGCTTAGTTACCTTACCAAGCTCATTCTTTTAATTCTGTTAATTGTTTTAAGGAGACATGTATTTTCTGTGCACTGAAGTGAAGCTTTTTCTCAAGATCCAGTGTAAGGAGATGCTTTTTTTTATATCTGCAACAAACTGTAACAACAACAAAATCTCCCTGTTGTAAGTAACGGCATGTTCCAGACAGAGTAAGTCACTGAAAAAGAGAGGAAAAAAAAAACATGTAGTAAACCAAGCAGATACTGGAGAGTTCAAGGAGAGCAAAAAAAGTTAGAAATGTTTGGTAAAAGGGAAAATGAAATTAATAATTCCACTACAAGTTTCTTTGTACCCAAATGGCTGTAATCCTACTAGGGTGAAACTGCAGAGGTTCCTCTAATGAAGAACCTCATTGTCTTCACTTGATCTCTCTGAAGCTGGCAGTGGGTTTTTTTGAGAACTTCAGCAAAAGAAGTTCTCTGTTTACCCAAGAGATGATTAAGATTGCAAAGGGAAAAACAAAAATACTGGTATTAAAGCAAAATACCTTGCACAGTTCACTAGTAGGGCTGGTTATAGGGGAGGGGGAAATTATGAGTGGTTTCAGTGTTTCAGTGTTGATTTCTATCTCAATGCAAATACTATATAAACTCGGGAAGTTCAGTGTTTTCTTGAAAAGAGACCTGAGAGAAGTGACAGCACCCCTTGTCCACTCTCCCAGTGGGTTTGTGGCTTTTTAGATGTGCTTTGGGAACTGGGAGTACCAAGTTATCGCTGTCCTTGGATCGGACCCATGGGACATCTTGGCCAAGCCTGCCTGATTTCTCCAGCTTTTCCATCCTGGAGCCACCAGGGAACATTCCTGGCACGTTTTGTGAATGTAGGCGCTATGAGAGATAGCATTTGGACAAAGTCAGCACCTATGACTGGGGTGTTGGGGTGCCATAGCCTGGCCGCACTGCAGCGAGCCCCTCGCTGGAGCTGGAGAGCTATGGGAAGAGGAACATCCAACACAGCTTCTCGGTAGGAGAGGGCAGCGCTCTGCTGGGACCCTGGTTCTTGGTAAGTGGGGCTGGTCTGGTGTTGAGCAAACAGCTTGCTGTTGTACTTGCAGCAACAAGCACTGGAAGCTCCAAGGGCAACTGAGATCTGATTGCCAGAGGGCAAATGAGGTCATTAAAGAGAATGTTAACTATTTTCATCTGCTGAAGAGGGTGGGAGGGGAGGAAGAAAGGGGAGGTGGTCACCACCTGCTCTGGGGCTGGCAGTACCTTCAGTTTCAGCATCCAACTTCTCTCTGCCTTGGGAGAAGCCTTGGTGCTGCCTGGAGAGCTGCAGCCTCCACAGCGCTGCAGGTTGCCGCAGAGCCGGCACCGCCATCCTGCCAGGTGAGCTCTTGGCTGGTCTTTATGGTGGTGGGTTTGGCATTGGTTTCCAGCATTTTCATTCTTCCCTTGCAGCCTCAGGGAACACCCGGTGTTTATTTTACTTAGTCATCAAGTCCCCTCCATCTTCTTTTGCCCTCTCCATGTACTTGCTTTGCTTTCAGCAGTTTGTGGAAGAGGTGCACAGCAGCATGTCTCCATCACCACGGGCACGTTTTAGTTGCACCTCTGATTCCTCTGCCCTGTCTCATCGTTTGGTCTGCCTGTCCTCTGCTGTGGGGGAAATCGCTCAGGGCAGGGCTTGTCACATCCTATTCTGCAGCCCTCTCAGGTGGGCTGAGGATCACTATCTCCCCAGGGCTGCTGTGCTGGCGTGGCCGTCCTCTGTCCCAGTGGCAATGCAACACTCGCCCTGCCTTTCTGCTGGGCAGAAGAATGGCAGAGGTAGGTGTCCTAGCTGGAGAAGGACCCTGGCGTTGGATGGGGCAGTCCTGCACTGCAGGAGGCTCTGCTGGGTGAGACCCAGTGATGCCCCTGTCTCCGGGAGCTGGGGGGCACAGGGTAGTGAGAGGCAGCGGGCGGTCTGTGCTCTGCCCCATTGCGGGTGAGTGACAAGAGTGGGGTGAGAATTTATTGTCCCAGCCCTACAAGGTGGTGTTGCAACTGAGGTCCTGGGAGATTGCACCTGCCTCTGCTGCTCATTGTCAATGCACGGACACGAGTGCGCTCCTGTTGCTGAAAGCCGAGTGTCGCTGCTCCTCTCTCCATTTCTCCAGTGGGTTTCCCTGCACAAGCTGCCTGCCTGTGCCTGCCTGGCAAAAATGCCTCCTTTGTTGCTGTGTGTTGCACACTGTGCGTCTCTTTTTCTGTGACTTCTACTATATGTAATTTCTTGGCTGCTTTCTTCAGCAGCACAGCCCCTGAAACCTTTTCTAACTCCAGGGTTGCTTTGGAGGGTGGCCATTCCCGGCTGCTCCCCCTGGCTGTGCATGGGAGCTGATCCCTGGGCTGTTTGAGCTTTTAGCAGCCTTGTTCAGAGGTGGTGGCGGTTTGGTGTTTCTAGGGGACCCCATGCACCTCTCTGGAGTTTTTACTGTTTGGAGACTGCCAGCAACCTGTGCAAGCAGGGCCCAGGCTGGCCTGGAATGAGGGGCCTCCCCAGAGTACGTACTGGAGCCAGATGAGCTTCTCTAGCTGGTGTGGATAAGCTTCTCGTCTAGCATAAACTAGTTATTTAATCATTGTCAGCTAATGCACCAGCAGCCAGGCTTGGCTCGCAACCAGCTGCGTATGTATACATCTCTTGGAAGGAGCACGTCGCCTGTGAGTGACCCAAAAGCCTCCGTCCTCTTGGGTAAGCCCAGCTCCCGTGCAGTGATTTCCAAAAGGTGATGGTCCATGCTCTGACCATCCCCACCAGGCTCTGGGGCACAGCTGCCATACCTGTGGGGTGACAGGCTCCACCAGACCTCATTTCTCCAACCGCGACGGCAAAACACTTGGTTTGCTGGGAGCCATTTGTTTGGTTTTAATTTCGCCTGA
Organism: Pterocles orientalis; assembly: GCA_011057875.1. NCBI lineage: Eukaryota > Metazoa > Chordata > Aves > Pterocliformes > Pteroclidae > Pterocles > Pterocles orientalis. The sequence continues at coordinate 525,984 of WKFP01014785.1, read as the reverse complement.
AATGTACAGTTTGCGAAGGGAAGCTAACGTTTTTGCACGTCCCCATTAGCACAGCTGTGGGGGAAGCCTGTTGGCCGGACCCGCTCTAGCTCCCAGAGACAGGGATGTGGCGGGCGCGTTGCCTTCGCCAGGCTGGGGGCCAGCGGGTGTTGCGGCGTGGGGCTGTCTCAGCACCAGAAATAACCTCCTTCTCACGCAACCTTGAGGTGCTGCGGCGAAGCGCTTTGGCCATCAGCGCCCTACGAGAACCTGCACCGATTGCTGGTTCTGATTTAGGGAGAGAAATATTTCACTTCATTTGCTCGACGCAGCCTTGCCTCAGATGAAAGGTGTTTTGCAGTGCGGCGTAGGAAACGCTGAAGAGTGCAAACCAGATGTTGAAGCTGATAAGGGAACCTTGCAGAAGCAGCAGAAATGTTGTAACCTTCCCACAGCCCTCCTCAGACCCGTGAGACAGCGGCATGGCTGTGGGAGCTTAGTGCTTTCTTCCCGGTGGCGCTCGCATGAGAAATGGCATCTCAGTGGTGTTCCTCCAGCTGCGCGCAGGCAGGCTGGCTCACCCTTCCTCCAGCCTGGCTGGTGATGGCGTGCATGCCTCCAGGACGGGATATACACGTGGGGTGCGTGAGGGAATGGAAAATGACTTCATTGCTGCCCCATTTCCAGAGCAGCACAGGAAGCCCTTGCCCCCCCTCAGCTATCCCCTGTGCTTTTCAGCCGCGCAGGCCACGGTTTGTTGCGTAAATGGTTTCTGGAGCTCAGCAGCAGTTTCATATCGATTGGCTCTTTCTATAGCTGCCTGCAGGTCAATCATTTCTCTGTGGACAGCAAGCTGTTGTTAACCAGAGGAGGTGCCAGCCCTACTTCTGTTGATGAAAGCCTCTCCTAAATCACAGCTGGTGTTCCTCCTTGGGTTATTAGCTTTTAATTAGTACCTACCAGCCCTTCCCATTGTCTAGGGACATCAGGGACACACCGCACGTGCCTTTGGGCTCCACTGTTGGTACTGTGCTAAGCTTGTGCGCTCACTAAATGACTTTGAGTACCGAGTTTCAGTTTTTCCCATCTTTATCTCCTTGGCATGTAATGCACTTTCCAGAGCTGCAAGAAATCAGACCATAGGTATCTTCTGCTTAATCAATTGTTGTCCAATTTTCCCATGCCGTCACTCTGGTGGACACAGATGCTTCTGAGCAGTTTCTCCAGGCACTTTGCTATCACTTCCAGCACTGCTACATCACAGCAAGTGCAGCTGGTCTCCCTCTCTCCTGGCTTGCGGGGTTTCCTTACGTGTTCTCTTGCAGCCTTGGATGTTGCAGCTCTGCATGGCCTGGCCTGAGCCATCCATGGCTTCCAGGGTGGGATGCTCCTGATGGCAAGCAGAAAACTGGGACACACAGACCCAGAGATGCCGGGGGTGGGCAGCCTGCAGGGGCTGAGCTCATGATGACACCAGCTTTTCCTGCCCGCGTGTGTTTCTGCTTTCTGAGTGAGGTTCACAGACAAGGTTGTGAGTTTTCCTTGCAATAGCTGAACTTCACAACCCAGGTCAATACTCTGCAGCAATGTGCAACTTTTGGAAGCCCTCAGCTCACAATGTCATTAAGGAGAAATATCTTATGTGCCTTTTATAGATGCCCTGCCCATTCACTGATTGGTGAAGTTTGCTTGGTTTTTATAGGAAAAAGAACCTTCCCGTTCACTTGAAAGATTTTTAGCAATTTATCAGTTTAAAGACTCAAATTTGTCACAAAATTTGTTGAGGACCAAATAATGGCTTATAGAAATGCTTCAAAATCCTTAAGTGAGATAGAAAGTATCTGTTAACACTTTTTAATTAGTTTTCTTAGCATAATATAAGCCCGGTGCATCCCCCAGAGTGACATACCTGTCTGAAGCTCAGCAAGCTGCAGGTTTGATTTTGGTTGCAAGAACCTCATATGCTGTTCACCATAACAGAGAAGCCTGAAGCCTAACCAGGGCAGTATTCTTTCTGAAAGGCTGACTTGAGAGATGAGCAAAAGGCTCCTAGATGGCCTTCCACCCGACCTCCTTGCTTTCTCTTGTCTGAGTAGTCCTTTTTCCGTATGACCAGCCCCACCTGCAGACCCATCAGGCAGGAGTTCAGCTGTCTTGGCTAAAAGCATTGCTGATATTTCATGTAGAGGGAGTGAGAGAAGTCCTCAGGAGCCTGAGTGTTGAGGTCTCTAAATAAAAATAGGAAACAGATGGCAGCAGTTTCCAAACTTAAGTGGTTTTTAACTAGTCTAGTAACTAATGTTCTCATATACCTACAACAATATTACAGTTTTATCTTTGCAAAGATCAAAAGAACAACTTTCCAGCACTTGCCAGGCACACACAGCCATGCATTTTAATAGATGACAGACCAAATGTATCCTTACAGTAATGAGCCTGACTTGCTGATTCCAAATTCCCCCATGTATTCCTGCAGTGAATAAAGCCTAGTGACTGCTCTGGGTTTTTATTGTAATTCCTACTACTGTGGACCTAGTGTTGCCTCAAAAATACTGCAGACACTCAGGGAAGTCTGCAAGTCTGGTGCCTGGAAGAGCCTGGTAAGAGAGTGTTTCATGCGAGGAAGAAGTTGGGAAGCTTCCGGAGCTGCCCAGGTGTCCCCTGGCTGAGCATGTCAGCACCCACCCCTGTCAACCCGCTTACTCATGGATACCTGTTTTAAGTTCCAGGATCAAGCAGGGAGCAGACAGACCATAGCATGCCTGACTGAGGTTGGTACAAGCTGGCTCTGTGCTGCAGCGTGGTCTCTCAGACGGGTTGTAGGTACGATGTCTCAGGTGACCGAACCCACAGGAACGGCAGCGCTGCCTAGCAGCAGGTGGAAATGTTGTGTGCCAGCTGCTGCAAACTCAGAAAACCAGCCTCTAGTTGTACAATTTATGCTGAAAACTGCTTTCCTGTTGTACAATTTGTTATGAGGGTGGAAGAGGCTGTTTCTCCAAAGCTGGAATAAACAATTTGGAGTCCAGAGTTGTTCAGAGTTACAGAGCTTGCTCTTATGAGAGATGCTGACTTTTATTAGTTTGTCTGCAAAACCCCTGCTTCTGCTTTCCACAAACGTTGAGCACTAGGTTAAAGCCTCTCTCCTGTGCCTTACTGCTCTGCTCTGTAACGCAAATCCCATAATACCAGAAAGGAATGCTGCTGTCCGGCACCTTTTACCTCACTGAAACTTGGCTTCTGTTTTGTTACATGAACGTTTGTTTTTAAGGAGCCTATCTTTTTACTTAGTGCCCTAGTTTCAGCTGGGATGGGGTTAACTTTCCTCACAGTAGCTAGTGTGAGGCTGTGTTTTGGATTTGTGCTGAGAAGAAGGCATACTGATGTTTATCGTCACTGCCACAACAGCTGTGCCAGTGTCTGCAGGTGCTGGAGAAGCTGGGAGGGAGCACAGCCCCAGTTACTAGCCTAGGATTCGACCTCAGGTTTAAGACTGAGACCCACATTGGCCAGTGGTCTATTTCATATCATGCACATTATGCCCCTTCATAGATGAAGGTCTGTCCACAAGTGCTTACACTTGCTCCAGGTTGTCTCCCTCTGGGTTATCTTGGTCTCTCAGATGCTTGTGCTTTTAATTCCTTTCCGGGATTGCAGTGTCTGCACTCTCCCTGCTTCAGGATCATTAATTTGCTAATGGGCTGAGCCTTGGTGATGGGGTGGTGAGCAGTTTACTGTGTATCACTCATTTGTATATTTGTATATATTGATACTATTTTTATCATAATTTTTTATTTTATTGTAGTTTAGTTATTAAATTGTTCTTATCTCAGCCTGCAAGTCTCTTTTCCCTCTACCCCTTTAATTCTCTCCCCCATCCCTGGGAGGGGGGAAGGTGAGTGAGTGGCTGCGTGGTGTTTGACTGACAGCTGGGGTAAAACCATGATAGTTAGCTTGATTGAAAGGCATATTTTTGTCAGTGGAAGCAGGAATCTAGAGCCCAGTTAAGAAATCCCTGGATCTGGTAATGGCACCCTTCCTCAGTGTTCTCCATCTAAACAGCCTGGAGCTGAGTTTCTAGAAGGCCTATGCAAGAAGTTGCAGGTAAATGTCAGTTCCAAAATCTGTGCAAAAAATCTGTGGCAGGAATGTTTTCTCAAATTTGGACTTATCCATTAAACCCTAATGTGTCTCCTAGAATGAAGCAAGAAGGAAAGAAAGTCAGCTTTCTTCTGGTAGGTAGATCATCAGTGGGTCACAGCTAGTGACATTTATAATGTGCTTTAAGAATTAGACAACACAGTCTAACCTGAGTGACAACAGAGGGAGAGACTTGGGCAGAATTTAGGCTGCCCCTTTAGACATGTAAGAGTTTAGCATTTAGTTCTTGAGTGTCCCATATTGAGCTGGCACCTGATATTTGGAGGCTCTGGGGTTCAGATACCGCAGCTCCTGTTGGGTCTCTGGCTCTGCTTCTGAGGATGCTCAGGATGTCTCAGTGCAGCTGACGCCAACTGCCCCTGCCGGTGTCCCGTGGTTAAGCTCTTCTCTGCCCACCTTTTCAGCACGCTTAATCCGGTTCCCAGTTGCCTGGCTCCTTCGGAAAACACATCCAGAAGAGAGAAAGTAGCACCTCATTTTGCTCTGTATCACAGTTGTAGGAGCATTTACAGAGGTTTAGGGAGCCCTTGAGTTCCAAAGAAGTCCCATCCACCACAGGACTGGAGCAGTCATGGGGCGTCTGCCCTGAATTTCTGTATGTATCCTGCTTATTGTAGGAAAAGGAGCACTTGTGACATCTTATCTCAGTGATTTCCCCCTGTCACAGCCTCTTGGACAGAAGATTGTGGCTTTCCAGAGCCAGGTAGAACCAGTGCCTCTGTGTGCAGGAGCAGTGTTCTCCTGCTGCCTGCCAATGCAGGCTGGATAAGATGTTCGTACTTGCAGCAACCCATCAGCAGGGAAAGGGAGCTGGGGGACCTCATTGTCACCGGTCTGTCCTGTCTTCTGGCTTTCCAGCCCAGAGGAGGGGGAGCGGAGCAAGGAAGGGTGGTTGTAAGCCCCCTGCAGCCCCTCAGCACTTGATTTCCTCTTTAAAACGTGGCAGGGGTCCTTCTAATTAGAGAGTAAATACACTGTTAAAGGCAGAGATTTAGCTGCAAAGCTGTTCTCTTTCATGCCAAAGCTTACAGGGGAAAGCAAGGGTTGGAGGTGCAGGAAAACCCCGTGCTGAACTCTGGAGCAGGAAAAATGAACCTTTAAGGACAAAATAGGACAGAGAAGCCTCGGAGGCAGGTGGTGAGCCTCTCATCTCCCCATGCCTCAAGGACAGCCGGGGTGAGGCCCCTGCTCAGCCTGGGATTCCTGAAGGCTTGCGCAGCAGCCAGGCGTGGTGGTGGTTGCGCAAGTCCAGCAATGCCAAGGCTGGCAGTGCCCCACTGGTCCCCATCGAGCCCCCCATCCTGGCTGCCCCCCATTCTGGAGGTGTCCTTCACCCCCAGCAGGTCCCCAGGGAGGTTTTCTTCCTCTTGGCCTGACAAGATCTCACCTGAGTAAGGCTAATCCTTGAGAAGACAAAGGGAGATCTATTAGTAATTGCCGTTTCTGTATTTATTTTCACGTGTTTCCTGGTTTCGGTGCGGTGCGATGTTTACTGAAGATGAATGGCCAAAGTAAACCTCCCGGATGAAAAATTGTGAATGCAAAAGCCAGCCGCACAGCTAAGCAGGTCCCTTGCCCCTGCGTGCTTTAGTCATTTCAGATTAGGTGCTCGCTCGCCCTTTTCCTGCAGATAGGCTCATAAGGCATCGCCCCGAGACAAACCTGCCCCGTACACAGCCACAGGCAGAGAGCTGAGGCAGGTCTGGAAA
>WKFP01014785.1:507881-518584 GCA_011057875.1 Pterocles orientalis | reverse complement strand
CCAGAAGAGAGAAAGTAGCACCTCATTTTGCTCTGTATCACAGTTGTAGGAGCATTTACAGAGGTTTAGGGAGCCCTTGAGTTCCAAAGAAGTCCCATCCACCACAGGACTGGAGCAGTCATGGGGTGTCTGCCCTGAATTTCTGTATATATCCTGCTTATTGTAGGAAAAGGAGCACTTGTGACAGCTTCTCTCAGTGATTTCCCCCTGTCACAGCCTCTTGGACAGAAGATTGTGGCTTTCCAGAGCCAGGTAGAACCAGTGCCTCTGTGTGCAGGAGCAGTGTTCTCCTGCTGCCTGCCAATGCAGGCTGGATAAAATGTTCATACTTGCAGCAACCCAGCTCTCGACCGCTTCCCCATCAGCAGGGAAAGGGAGCTGGGGGATCTCATTGTCTCCGGTCTGTCCTGTCTTCTGGCTTTCCAGCCCAGAGGAGGGGGAGCGGAGCAAGGAAGGGTGGTTGTAAGTCCCCTGCAGCCCCTCAGCACTTGATTTCCTCTTTAAAACGTGGCAGGGGTCCTTCTAATTAGAGAGTAAATACACTGTTAAAGGCAGAGCTTTAGCTGCAAAGCTGTTCTCTTTCATGCCAAAGCTCACAGGGGAAAGCAAGGGTTGGAGGTGCAGGGAAAGCCCCGTGCTGAACTCTGGAGCAGGAAAAATGAACCTTTAAGGACAAAATAGGACAGAGAAGCCTCGGAGGCAGGTGGTGAGCCTCTCATCTCCCCATGCCTCAAGGACAGCTGGGGTGAGGCCCCTGCTCAGCCTGGGATTCCTGAAGGCTTGCGCAGCAGCCAGGCGTGGTGGTGGTTGCGCAAGTCCAGCAATGCCAAGGCTGGCAGTGCCCCACTGGTCCCCATCGAGCCCCCCATCCTGGCTGCCCCCCATTCTGGAGGTGTCCTTCACCCCCAGCAGGTCCCCAGGGAGGTTTTCTTCCTCTTGGCCTGACAAGATCTCACCTGAGTAAGGCTAATCCTTGAGAAGACAAAGGGAGATCTATCAGTAATTGCCATTTCTGTATTTATTTTCATGTGTTTCCTGGTTTCGGTGCGGTGCGATGTTTACTGAAGATGAATGGCCAAAGTAAACCTTCCGGATGAAAAATTGTGAATGCAAAAGCGAGCCGCACAGCTAAGCAGGTCCCTTGCCCCTGCATGCTTTAGTCATTTCAGATTAGGTGCTCGCTCGCCCTTTTCCTGCAGATAGGCTCATAAGGCATCGCCCCGAGACAAACCTGCCCCGTACACAGCCACAGGCAGAGAGCTGAGGCAGGTCTGGAAAGGCTCTCGAGCAAGTGGAGGGATTAGCCTGCCTGCTCGTTAACTTTGTCAGAGCCTGTAATCATTGCTGTGCCAGCTGAGCCAGGGGAAGCAAGTGGGAAAGGATTATTTTATGATCAACGGCGTTCCTGGGGCGTGGAGGGGTTTCTTTTGGAGACAGGAGTAAAAGGCAGAGCAAAGCACAAAGCGGTTCCTTCACAGCCAGGAGGCTGTTTGGGCAGGAAGAGCCAAAAGGGATGGAAACGTTCCCTTCTCCCGTAGTCCAGTTGCAGATCTGTCTTACTCAGAGTGAGTCAGTGGTATCAATGTTGTCCTGTTACTTGGTGAGAAGTTGTGAACTCAGGTTTTTTTTGTCCAGCAAACCAGCTTGCCAGCTCCTTGCTGAGTTCCCTGTGACAGAGAAGGGGCTGCCCAGACTGCAAACAGGATTTCTCCACCTGCAGAAACAGGGAACAAGTCAAACTCATTTACAGGCTTTGTTTCGTCATGACAAGTGTGAGAAATACTTATTTTACAGAAAATTTAGACCTCTGAACAGTAGTGGAGAAGAGTCCAGCCAGCCTTCACCTTTTCCATCCCTTCTCCTATTACTGCATTTTTGTTAGTGACTCTTGAAAGATACTGTTCAAATGGAAGGCTTTGCAAACATCAGAGAGGACACTACCAGAGAGAAACATGGAGACACCAGAGAGGTAACTGAGAGGGAATCCTCTCAACAGGGGGTCATGCATCTCAGTATGCTTTCCTTGGCCTTTTGGTCCTAGATGTGAACTGGAAACACAACAGTTCAAGGAACCAACCCCTTGAGAAATAAAGTGCTCCGAAAGACTTATTTTAAAGGAAATTTGTTGAACCTATTAATCATGGAACATACAGGAAATTAATTTAAAATGATGTCATAAAAATAGCACATGAAAGAAGTGCAAATGTAACATAATTTCTATAAATGGAAAAGAGTCTTTATACCGACGCTTGTGTAAGTTATAAGCTGAAAACAAACCAGGTGGCCAGTCTATTGGGCAAGAGTTGTTAAAACGTTGCATCTTAAGACCCAAAGAAACAAAGCTCTTCTTGTGCCTGCAGTTGCAAACCTCATGGTGAGTTCAGCTGGAGGAATATCGCCTGAATTGATACAAGGTAAGAGAGTGCATTTGATTTGATGCTCTTAGCCACAGTAGAACAGATGTAGGGTAGCCAAATTTTATTACCCCATGGTTATCTCTGAACCAACCTACTCTTGTGCTGTAGTTCCAGCTGTTGAGACGGAAGTTGGTTGTTTTCACCTCTTTTTTTGCCTATGATATTTGCATTCATTCTCTTTCTTTGACATTTCTTCTCTCTAAAAGCTGCAAATTACTTTGAAAGCATGAATTACCATGCGTCTGACACTTCTTGGAGATCTGTGCCATTGCTGCCTGGCCTTTGCTCCCTTTCTTCAAACAGGCGCCATGATCTGGCAGAAACTGCTGGGTTTAAACAAAACCTGGAGAAAGTAAAGCATTTCCCATCAAAGCTGTTGGCTAATCACACCATTCTGGGAGAGCATGGCCAGCTGTGGTGGGGCTTGTCACAGGCGTCTCCAGACCCTCCTGGCCGTACCAGCCAGCATTGCCAAGGCACAGCCGTGCCTTACGTACCATGTCCAGGTAACTTCCTTTGGGTGTTAGAGCAGAGTTCGACTGGATGTTTGTAAGTGTGGGTATTTCACAGCAGTAGAAAACACCTTGTCTGGGGGTTGATCCCTGAGGATGGAGTGTTTCTTTTGTGGATACTGTGGTAAAGACAAAAAGTCATATTGCAGTACAGGCACACAAGTCGCACGGTTGGTTCTGAAGCTGTCATTACTGAGCTGGTGCTGCTACACTCAGGAAAGCTTGCAGAGGAGCAAGAAATACAATCTGAGGATAATTTAGGAGGAATGATTAAAATAGCTGGTTTTGTACTTGAAAATCAGCCTGGGATGTCTGTTTTCAATCATGTTCAAGTCTAGAAAGTCAGAGGATGGTCAGAGATTGGAAATATCTGATTGTCTGAAGATGTTTTGGTGGAGCTGTCAGAGTCAACACACACTTTTCAAATGCTTAGTGACATCATTTTATGATTGGGATTTTAATTTTTAGTAAAAAATGACTTTTTCATGGGTGTTTACGACTGCTATATTCAAACTTCTAAAAAGTTGGTTTAAAAATTATGCTAATGCAAAAGAACGCAATAGAAATAATTCCTACAAGAAATTCACAAAACATGTAATTTTTCCAGTACAGAGCAACTTGGAAATAGCTCATTAATTTTTTCCTTTTTTTTTTAAATATGGAGATTTGATAGGAGATAAATGATAAATCAAGAGAAGTACCTCCTCTGAAAAAAGTGCTTCTGAGGTCTTGAATAACTGAAAATCAGAATGGACTGATTTTCTGAAATGCACTATCATATCTGAAATATTTCATGGCATCAGATACAGAGGGAAGCAGCAGTTGAACACAAAGCATGAACTACCTGTGCAAAATATACCCTGGCAATGTCTTTTTTGGAATGAATACAAAAATCTTGATATTTTTTATGACATATGATAATGATCTGATTAATTTCCTGCTCAGATTCTTGCCCAGCTCTTAAACAGAGGTTTGTTTTTTTTTTTTTACTATAACAAGCATTTAAATATGTATCTGTGCATCGCAGCACAGTGTTTTCCATCTCCATACAGGAAACAAACCCTAGCTGGTTCTGCAATGACTTGGTCCCATTCCCAGGAATGTTTCCCTTCCATTAAAAAAAAAAAAAAAAAAAAAAAAAAAAAGGAGAGAGAGAAAAAAAAAGAAAGCCCTTTTCAGTGTATTAGCACTAGATAGACCTAGGCATGAGATACGCATCCACGCACTCCTCCCAGTGAGGAAAAACAAGGTTTGTTGGGCCTTTCCCGAACTGAAGTGCACCAACACGCATGTCCCTTCACCCAGCTTTTCCTCGGAGCTGAGTGAAGCTGTTTGTCCTCCTTGCAGGAAATTCCAATGCTGGGATTTTAAACCCTGACTTCCTCACAACAGCCTGCCAGTGATGGCTTGCACCCGGTGGGCTGTGACAGGGTATTTTCTCTCCTGGCGAGATGAAATGAAGCAGAAGCTGGCCAACATTCCTCTCCCTCTTTCCGACCCCCCATAGCGCAGCTTGTGCCTTGTAGGGTACATGAGGACCCCAGCCATCAGGTACCCACAGCGGCCCTGGTGGCCAGGGATGCTCTGGGGGATGGCAGCATCTCAGCGCGGGGAGGAGGTTTGGTGCCTGCTGGGAGGCCAGAGTCAAGGGTGCCTGTGGCTCTGTATGGAAACCTGCAAAATCCCTGTTTTGAAATAGACATGGCACCTCATTTTCTTAAAAACTGGAAGTAAGGTTTATGTCTCCAAATACCTCCCTGGGTAGCCCGTAACAGATGACCTCGGTCCTATAGCTTGGGATACAGCAAAGCAAGCTGATTGACACAACAAGAGTGTGATTTATATAGAGCAAAGAAAAAAGTCCTTTGAAATGTTAAGAAAGTGGTACTTTGGGAAGCACCCAGAGGTATTTCCTGAAGGTGTCTAAAAAACTGAAAAAATAGCTTTGTACATTGATAATGTTGAACCAATTAACAGGATGAAAATTGCAAAAAATATATTAAAAGAAAATGTGATTTCCAGGTTATGTCTGCTTTAGGAGGTGGATCCTCAGGAGCAGCAAGCTGGGAGGGCGTTAGCCCAGGTGATGGAGAGGTACATTTGGGCTGACCTCTGAGGTCTCAGTATTGTGACGTTTGTTTCAGGCTCCTGAACCCTACAGCCTGTTCAGGCTGCCTGTGGAGATCCAGGGTTATGAATGTGGGAAGTGCAAGGGCTGGTACAGCCAAGCTAGCCTGTAGGAAAAGCTGAGGTCAAGGCTGCTCTGAGCAGCTTCTTTATGGGTCTTGGGCACCTGCCTCCACACGCAGGTCTCACCCCTGCATCTTCTCTGGGACCTGGACCCCTTCTGCAGGGATGCAGGAAGTCCTGGGTGATGCTCAACCAGACGTATTTCCAGACAGGCCTCTCCCCTGTGTGTGCTGAGAGAGCTCCATTAGTTGTTGGTACCAGTTTTATATTTTGCTTTGCTCCCAGCAGCATGCCAGGAAGTCCTATGGCAGGCATGCTCGTACACAGATGCCTTTGATCCCGCTGTGTGTCCTGTGTTTGTGTGAGGCTGAGATGCCCGTCAGCGGGGTCCAGCCCCACTCAGGTCTGGGGAGCAAGCAGCGATGGTGGGAGGGACCCATTCTGGGTGAGCTGTCTCTGAGTTTTCATTTTGGGATAACAAATCTGTGTGATGCTGATAATGGGGTTTTGTGTGTTTGACATAGTCTTCTTAACAGGGTGCCGAAATTTGCTATAGTATTTACTGTTTTATAACTGTGTATTGACAGAAAATGTTCCTGTCAGAAACAAATTGTTTTCACACCACCTAAAGTGGGAAGTAAGAAAGGAACTGCATTGTCCAGCTCTGCCTCGCACACAGACTGCTTTCTCTCGATGCAATTTCCTTGGTAGTCAAAAACTCATCAGGACTGCTTTGGCAAAAATCAGGTCTTTTCTCTTTTTGAGTCATTCTGATGCAACTGTTCTAGAAAAACAAAACTTTCCATATTATTAGAACAAGCTTTGGCGTCTTAGCTTGTGGACTTCCCTTCTAGCTGCTCCTCTGTTAAGGAAGCAGATCAGCACAGCGTTACTTTGATTTAATGCTTTCAGAAAGGATATGATAAAAACAACCCCACAACCCTGCCTCCTTGGCAGAGGCTGTCCTGAAGGCTGGCTGTGGAATGAGTAACCGTTTACACAGCATTATCGTGCTCCGCCGCAACGGCGAGGTGGGGATAGCCCCGCAGAAAAGCAAGGGGACTCTGCTCCTCTGCATTTAAACTTTCAGTCGGAAGGTCTAACCAGGGAATGGAGGTGCTGGCAGGGCAGGCCTGATATGGAACACGACAAAGTTAAAATTGTTTATTTTTTCATTATAATGTACCTTTTTGTTGTAGTTAGAAGATGAGTACCTGAAGCCCTCTAAGCCAGATTAAAGCACAGGCACAAGCAGTGCATGCCAAGGCTCTGCTTCCAGGACCATGAAAGGATGCCAAGCCGTTCTGCTGGCACTTACACCAGCGTTACACCTCCTGCTCCGAAGACCGTGAGTGTAGATTTGACTGCTTTTCCTCGCCAGCCATTTCGAGGGAGTGGTTATGAGAAGAGAGCCCCGGGCTCAGCCTGGCTGGCACAGCTGCAGCTGGACTGACGCATCCCTCTCTCCAGGGGTAAGTATCAGGAAGCAGTTATTTGTGTTTTCAAAGATTCGGAAAGTATTGCTGCTCGCATTGCAGGCTGGCCAATGGCTTCATGAGCTTCCTCCCCCTTCACTGCTTCTGCTTTTTCTTTGAGGCCAGGGTCTGGGACAGGGTGTCGTCTGGGCTCCTTCTGCACTGGTCACTCGTCCTTTCTCTGCGGGAAAAGCAAAAGCAGCTCTGAGTGTGGATGCTGACATACAGGAGGAAACAGGAAGAGAGGGGATGGGCTGGAGGATCCTCTCAGGTGGGACTGGGAGGGGAAGACCTTTAAAGAGAGGAGCATACGCAGATACTGGAGGAGCTGGTACCCCTGGCTGGCAGAGGGGAGAGGGCTGCAGGGCTTTAGCAACTGCTGGAGCCTGATCCTAGAGCCTTGTTCCCCTGAGTAACACCACACAGATGCAGAAGGAGGAGGTGGTAGAGGGGATGTAAGAGTGAAATAACCCTTCTAACTCTGACAGCAGACTGACTGAGGACTAGTGTTGCCACTTGCTTTGTGTTTTTTGATCAGCAGGTCCATTCCTGTGGGGTTCTGTCCCACATAAATGTATTTCTGTGTCTACATCTATTTTGGTCAACACCCATCTAATACAGCCCCACATGGCTGGTCGCTGCCCTGTCTAGCAGCAGCAGTTTCCTAGTGGAGGAGGGTTATGGCAGGAGCCTGTCCCTCTGCCATTGGAGAGGCAATGCAGGGACCTGGCAGGAGGCCCGAGATGCAGGGATGCTGAGCAGGCTGCAGCTGGGGTCAGGGAAGAGCCAGCTGGGGGAAACGTGGGTTTCTTGTGCTGCTGTAGGATAAATAATAACATTTAAAGCAAGAGAGCTACAAAAATGATGACTACAGCTCTGTTTCAGCCCTATCTATCTGCTTGTGTGGTGCCTCTGCTTGGAACATCTGCAGTTACAAAAGCACAACCTTGTTGCACATCTATGCTCTTCGGTAGGGAAAAATGTCTTGGCACAGGTGGAGGTATGTGCCTTTTTTAAACACTATAAAAGAGGAAGGCTAATCATAGCTTAAACTTGTAGGAGAAGAGAAAGCACCCAGAAGGTGCAACTTTGTTCGATGCTAGACATGTGGTTACTCTGGAGGAAAAGCAAATGAATGGTATCGTCACCTTAAAAGACAACAGTTTTCTCCTATTTTAGACTCTCTGATTTCAAAATAAGTTGTTTTGAATCCAGGCTGCAGCTCAGTTTGGAAGCTGATGCTCTGGGAGGCAGCAGGCTGGTACCTACCCTTTATGGATTTCCCTTTCAGAGCTGGTGCCTACCCCTTTATGCATGCAGCATGCTTGGCCATCTGACCAGCTGAGTGTTTCTATTCAGTCAGGCAAAAATAAATATCATCAACCTCCTCTCTCAAAATTGCCTTGGATACTTTCTTTCAAACTGTCTTCTTTTTCAGACAGAATACAATTCCCATTCTTACGCAGTTTCTATTTGTTGATAACATATGACTGCCGTGTCCTAGGAAACGAAATGACGTTGAGTGTTTCCCTAGCACTCTCTTTGATGAAACAATTTGACTCCAACATTTGTATCAATATAATATGTACATCAGTCTCTCTATTGATAACATTTTACAGAACCTACACACCAAAATAACTTGTCAGTGCTGAGATGTTCCACTGCTTAGTGCAGTTAACAACCCCTTCCCCCCTAGTACGTACCAAATAATAAGAATTGAAAGCTGAGATACAGGGAGGGGAATGCAGTTCTGCACAGGAACTATTTCTGCACTTAATGCTGGAGGAAGCGATTGTGAAAGAAGGACTTGCGCAAAATGGTTGCATCAGCCTTTCCAGGGATAGGCGATGGCTGACAAAAGGAGAGAGATCGGCCACTGAATTTCAGCTCGCGAAGAAGAGAGTGCGAACATGATCTGTACTCGTTTTTGTGTCCCCAGCCAGCAGCAGCGATAGAAGTGGTTGAAATGTGAGTGCAAGACAACGCTGAACTCTTCAGAAGCCTTGGTTTCCTTAGGGGAGCCGCCACTAAAGCAAAGCCGTGCAAAACGGTGTGCTTCACTGGCCGAGTAGTTACAGGACGTTGAGAAACTGTCAACATAAATTTTTGTTTGAGGAGCACAGGCTGAAATATTTCCTCACTCCAGGACTGCTGTTGCATCAGACCTGCCAAAGGGTTTCCAGCTTTTGTTGTACTTTCAGGTATGAGGTGACCACTGGGATCCCAGTGTACATGATCAGCACGCAAGGAGACTGAAACACAGCCTGCAGTACACAAGGTAAGCATTCACTCTCTGCCTATTCAGGATTTGGGAATACCATTTGTCCGCAGCACCAGAGCTGTTTGCAGAGGCTTGTGAGCTTTTAATAAGATATTTGTTTTCTGGTATAGCCAATGGTGAAATTTCTTTGGCACCTGTGGCAGGAAACACAGCCCTTCTGTAAATTAAAATGGGTATTGTTTGAATTGTGCCCACTGTTCACTGGGTGATGGTAACATCCAATTCCCATCTATTACCAGTGTTGGTTCACAGAAAAGGGCGATAGACTTGTTTGGTTGCATATCAGCTGCTTCTGCCTTTCCAGTAAAGAATGTAAACTGCTGACACAGTGTACAAAAGGGCGTGCCAGGAGACTACGCAGCTCTGCTTTTTAGAAGCCCTGAGGCTAGTGAGACTTCATGCAGGGGACTTTCCTTCTGGGAAAGTTTGTGGTGTCAGAAACCACAGCTTACTCGAAGGGCCGAGAGGGGGGAAGTGTTGTATTCAGGGTTCTGCCTCACAGGTACCAATACTGCATGGACAGGCTAACACTACAAAGGCTGAGAGCATTTAGAATAGAATAGAACATTTAGATAGACTCTTTTAGGATGGAAAAGACCTTTAAGATCATTGAGGCCAACTGTTAACCTAACACTTCCAAGTCCACCAGTAAACCATGTCCCTAAAAGCCACATCTACACAGATGGAGACTCCACCACTTCCTCAGAAGCCTGTTCCAATGCTTGATAACCCTTTTGGTGAACAATTTTTTCCTAATATCCAATCTAAACCTCCCCTGGTGCACCTTGAGGCCGTTTCCACTCATCATATCACTTGTTACTTGGGAGAAGAGACCAACACCCGCCTCACTACAACCTCATACCATTGGCCTTGGCCCATCAATCCAGCCTGTCAAGTTCCCTCTGTTAAGAGCCTTCCTTGTCTGAAGCAGATCAACACTCCTACCCAACTTGATGTTGTCTCCAAACTTGCAGAGGGTGCATTTGATCCCCTCATCCAGATCACCAGTGGTCTACCCATCTTACCCTGTTTAGGGCTGAAACATCCAGCCATAGCTTTGTTGCTGAGAGGAGCTGTAATGTGAGAGACATAAGAGAAGAGAGCCATAGCTAACACACGTATGAGAACGCAGGATATTGGGAACGGTCCCTTCTGACTGTTAAGACACGATCTGGCTGTACTCCAGAGGTGAGTAGCACGCCAAGTTTGCAGGGCTGAGCAGGTGAAGTAGCAGAGGAAGATGGATATCACAGGTTAACTCTTACAATAAAAAATTTTGATCTGAAATTCCTAATTAAATTCCACAGGTTTTCAATTGTTTTCAGTTGCTGTTTGAAACTAAAAGTCAACACTTCTTTCCCTGCTTTCTGTTTCATACAGCAAAATGTTCAACCAAGCAAGACACAAACAGAGAGCTACACACATCTGGCGAGTGTGGGGCATCTACATGATCTTGACTGCAAACCTCTCCAAAGAGCAAGCGCTGAAGCAGGCTTGTCCTTCATGTGACACCACTCAGCTTTGCAACTGCTCTTCCATGGGCTTGGACTTCATTCCCCCGGGGATCACAGGCCAAATCACAGTGTTAAACCTGTCCCACAACAGGATAAAGCACATCCGATCCCAGGATCTGCAGCAGGCTGTGAACCTGAGAGCCTTGCTGCTGCAGTCCAACAAAATCAGCTCAATAGACGAGGAGTCGTTTCGCTCCCTTGGGAAACTGGAGCTCTTGGACTTATCCAATAACAGCTTGGCTCACTTGTCCCCTGCGTGGTTTGGACACCTTTATTCACTCCAGCACCTCCACCTTCAAGGGAACTCCTACAGA
>WKFP01014785.1:495811-507861 GCA_011057875.1 Pterocles orientalis | reverse complement strand
CTTTGTCTCCTACAGCGAGAACGACTCTGACTGGGTGGAAAACATCATGGTGCGGGAGCTGGAGCAGGCCTGTCCCCCGTTTCGGCTCTGCCTCCACAAGCGGGATTTTGTGCCCGGGAAGTGGATTGTGGACAACATCATTGACTCCATAGAGAAGAGCCACAAGACGCTCTTTGTGCTGTCTGAGCACTTTGTGCAGAGCGAGTGGTGCAAATATGAGCTGGACTTCTCACACTTCCGCCTCTTTGATGAGAACAACGATGCAGCGATTCTTGTCCTCCTGGAGCCCATCCAGAGCAAAGCGATTCCCAAGAGGTTCTGCAAGCTGCGGAAGATCATGAACACAAAGACCTACCTGGAGTGGCCTCTTGAAGAAGAGCAGCAGCAGATGTTTTGGGAAAACTTGAAAGGAGCCTTGAAGTCATAGAATGAGTCAGCAGCCCCCATGTCAGCATGTTTCCACAAAGGATATACATCCGTGTTTCTTCCTGCAAATAAGTTTTTCTTTCTCATTTTTCTGCCTAAGGAGAACTGGCTTTGTTGTATATAGAAATAATTGTCATCTTACTAAATGAGAAAGACCCACTTCAGGCTTTCCAGTGATTTGAGACTGATCTTTCAAATTCCTGCCAATAACTATGATATTTGGAAGCCATGTTAGACTTCATATACTTTCCTGAATACATGTAGCTGAAAGTAGGGTATTGATGTACTCTTTCTTCCTGTTATCTCATCCCCAAATTGTTCCTAACAATGCCATTGTAATTTACAAATGAAAATAAAAGCCAAGTGCTTCAATACTCCACTGTATCTGTCCTTCTCCTTTAATTTATTTTCAGTGCCGTCATGTATAGCAGGGTAATTAAAATTAAATTCTCAAAAAAAATGAGGACTTAGATTAAAGTAAGCCCTCTGAAGCCCTGCCATTGCTGTGCAACACCAAAAAAGGACAGTATTGAATACGTAACTCCATTCACAAGTCTGTTATTCTGTCTAGTTACACCAGGGTTGATACAACCATGCACAGATTGGGGTTTACTCATGATCTGTGAAGGAAGCATCCCAGCACCTTGTGCAATGACTTTGGTGAAATCCAGAGGCATTAAACCACTGTTGGTTTGGTTTTTTTTTTTTTTTTCCTTAGGCTTCTTTTTCCCTATGAATGCTTGTTTCTCCCTCCATGGTCATCACCACTTTCCCTTCTACCTACCCACAGAAATAGTTGAAGCGTTCTCTCTGTGGGGAGCGAGGCTGTGTTTCTAATGAGTGGGCTAGACGGTGTTGCAGACTGGCTCACTTCTTGTTTCCGCTCTTCTACTTTGCATGCTACATTTAAGTAATCACTGGGCCATGCACCCGTTACAGCTCTACTTAGCTTCTTTTATAACCAGCACAGATAATCACGCCGATAAGAGGCAATTAATCTTTCTACTTCAGTAGGAGGTATCTCCTAGCACTAATTGCTCTTCATCAATTACAAAGGGAATCTAGACAAACAGGTAGATACACATGTTTATATTATGATAGTTGGTCCTGCTCCAGTGCCTGGAGTCACAGTTGTTGGTTTCTCACGCTTTAGGTGTTCTTGTGGAATCCTGCAACTCTCTGAGGGGATAAAGGTAGGTGTGGGTTTCTCTAATACAGCACTTCCATGATGCACTTTGCATGGAAATTCTAGATGAATCTTGATTAAACTTTATACGTGCAATTATTTTGTGGTGAAACACCAGAGCATTGACATATGAACTGACTGCCTCTGTGTTGGTATATATGTACATATTCATATATGCGTATATCTGTGTATGTGTCTTGCATACATATATAATCACGCTCCTGTGTGTACGTCTATATGTATATGCACACACAAGGTGAAAGTTTCTGTGGATGTAGCCTGCAAACACCACTTTCAGTTCTACTTTCCTGTCCAAAGTCTGCTACTACAAAAAGATTTTTCTATTTGCTATCTCAGATAAGAACAGCTCAAGAGATAGACAAGGCTTGATTCCAGGCAAGTGACAAGTTAATCATCTGATAGCTAACTCTGAGCACCGATAAGATAAGAGACTGTGTGCCTAGAGGTAAAGGAGTAAAATACGTATTGCTGATCACTTCAAAGAGAGGGTCAGAAAGGAAGGTAGAAGCAGCCGTGGCTTTCACACAGTACACTTACCATAGACCCAGACTTGTACAAGTTGGCACATTTAAAAGGACTGATGATAGTGCTACTGCTCTTATGTCAGTCAGATCCCGTAGGTGGGAAATCCCCTGCTTACATAGCTGAGATGGGGAGGTGAAATGGGGAGAAAACAGAAGCATAAGAGCAAGCAGTGTAAAGAGCGATCAGCAAGAACGAGATGAAACACGACGTAGGTTAACCAGCATGCAGGCACCGGAGCTGGAGCTGGTGTTCCCGGGAATCTCTTCTGCAAAGAGGTGAGTTTGCAGGTGGGTAGAGGCTGGAGATGCAGTAGAGGGTGGAGCTGCAATGACAGAGTAAGAAGCAAGAAGTGCTGGGAAGAGGCTGTCTAATCTCTGCCACCGAGTCCTCCTCCTCCACATGGGGGATTCCGGCTGCTTGGGGCTGCTGGGCAGGGACCAGCTCCTGCAGGAGTGCAGGGCAGGGAGCGATTTCTGGCAGCCAGCAGAAGTGGAGCAGGCAGGTGCAATTGCAGGCGGCTTGCAGGGCTGCATGGGAGGCAGGCAGCAAAAAGGAATGCTCCTGGGGAGAGCCGGGACATGCTGATGGGAGCAATGTCCACCAGCAAAGGGGAGAGAGGAAAGCAGTAAATGAAAAACAGGTGAGTCAGACTCTGTGATTTCTGCTCAGTTTCCTCATGGGAGGGTGCCCTTTATGTGCTTTGTCCTGTTTGTATGTTGTCCCACTCACGTGTCTATATCGGCTGCCCAGGGAAGGCAGGGTGTGAAGGTGGGCTGTGTTTGTTTTTGGAATTCAACCAGGGAAGAGCTCATTCAGCAATACTCTTGAGGTGGTGGGATCAGCTATCTCCTCTCCTAACTTTGCCCTGTTGCACATCCCCTGTGTTGGAAACAAGAAGGGACATGCCTATATATGTGTGTACGTGTATGTGCACACAAGCACACATGTCCGAGACCCTTTGTCCATAACCCAGAAACACTTTGAAAGTCTAGTTCATCACAGCACCTTATGGTGTAAGGGCATCCATGCAAGTTTCCATGTTATTAGCTGCATTTCAATTTCTATGTGTTGTTTTTGTTGTTTTTTTTTTTTTTTTTTTTTTTTTTTTTTTTTTTTTCCCTGTGCAACAAGGAGAAGTGATTCCTTGGTAGGGCAATGATATTGTGGAGTGGGGCTATACTTCTGAGTAGGTGCAGAGAGGCCTGAAACAACCCTGTAAATCAGGGTCTTAAGCTGAATTATTAGTCAGGAACAGGTAGGGGAAGAGAATGGCTGAAATGAAAGGGGGTGGGAATGGCATTTCCCTGAATGTCTGCTGACCTTACAGATGAGGAAAAAAAAAAACCCAAAAAACAAAAAAAAACTGGAAAAGATGCTCAGGGAAGTAACAATAAAGAAAAGTGCCTTGTTACCATCAAATGGTGTTCAATCTTGCAGTCCCTGGTTGGTTTCAGGCTGGTAAGGTGGAGAGCCATTAGGCTCAGACAATATTTCCAGCATAAATACCAGTACCTGCTCAGTTCCCTTCTGTGCTGCCAACTTTCTATCTGTAAATAACCTATCTATAGATAGATTTTGGTTAGCCAGGTTGCCTGGTTGTTTCTTTTTCTGACAGGAAGCATTTGGATGCCAGCCTTAAAAATCCCACTTAAGTTTGTTGCTTGTGAATCTCTCTGTATTCATAGCTTTGCTCCTATGGCCGACAGCACCATGTTATCCAGCCAGAGTTGCAAGACCAAAAAAGCCCCTTAAAAGAGCCTCAGATAGACAGCAGGTGAGTGTGACTACAGGTTACAATTTCTTGTGTGGGATTCACATGCATAAATCTCTAGGTATGTAAACTATGGTGCTGTTTTAAGTTGGTGGGGTCACTTCTCTTGGAGTCGTCAAATCTTAATGTGAATGTCTAAGAGACATGATGCAAATTGCTCCTGAAAGTTGTTATTTCTCGCTATTGACACTGGGGGACATGGTGGGTGAGCAGCTCAACTGTGGGCATCTAAAGACAGGGGAGAGGAATGTGTCCTTTAAGACCCAAAGCTCTACATCAGAGAGAGACGGAGATTAAAGAAAAACAACACAAGAAGTCAAAATGTTTATAGTCCTTCAGTTTGGAAGCGATGGAATGATTGAAAAAAACTATCCACAACTTTTCCTCCTCTCCCCATATGCCAAAACAATCTCAGCTAATTCTGCCCCTTTTGAATAATTTTAAGCAACTGTGCCTAAAAATGCAACTAGAAGGGTAGGACGTGTCTGTATGAACTTGTCCGTATGAACTTGTCCGTGTAGGTCAGCTGTTGTAAAACAAATTAGACTATGAATTCAAAATACAGTAGATCCTCTGTACCGAGTCTCAGTGGGACCGGAGGAGAAAATACTCCTCAGCAAGCCTACCAGACCCAGTTAACCTGATACAGAGCCCATGACAATTTCTGAGAACCTCTTCATTGGCCTCTTTAGCACTGTTTCTTTTCACCCTCAATAAGTTACCTACTGAGGTGGAGGGGGGTTGTGACACACTGGGGAAAGTTATACTTTAAAAGTGCTCTTTCCTTTCAAGAAAGCATAAACAGACAAACAAAAAAAGAGTTATAATTCAATATGTAATAAGGGCTTTGAAGAGAAAACAGCCCTCTCAGGCTTCAAGAGTTGTTTCTCCAACTCTTCAGAGGGACAGAAGGACTAAAGTCACCTTGCTGGGAGTAAGGACAGGCTGGATATCGCAGCAGGCTCTGTAACACAAAAAGCCATGTCAAATCAGGACTATGAAAGGCATGACTGTGAGAGGAAAGAGAAGTGACACAGGATACACAGCTGTGTGGCTTCTCTTGAATCATTTTGGTCCAGAGGATGAGGAACAGGCTGTGGGTCTGGAGAAAGCTGAACTAGTCCAGCCAGCTGATCTGCGTGAAGCTCCAAAAGCCCCTGGCTCTTCCTCGTGGCTGGGCCTGGCCTTCCCTCTGCCACAGAGACCCAAAGCAGAAGAAGCCACTGGCAGAGGAGAAGGATGTGTCAGCAAAAAGGAAGAGCTAAGAGTTGGTAGGTTACAACAGTCAGTTTTCCCAGCTTAAGTTTCATTAGCAAGTATCAGACTGATCACAACATGATATCGATGGCTTCTGCAGACTTCCAGGGAAGTATTTATTTCCCTGCTGTTAGCACATTTGCAACGAGAATAGTCAAAGGCAGATAAAATGAGGAAAGAGACTGAAACATGCAGCCCTCTTCTCCCTGTTGTCAGAACTGACATTAGACACATACTTGAAATGAATATTAAATATGAACATCAATACCTGCTGCAAGATGCTGACTCTTCTTGATGTAACCAGGATTTGAAACACATGCAGAAGACTCCTTGTAGTAAAATATGAATATACAAAATAATGGTCACAGATCCAGAAGAAAAAGACCTAAGGAGGAGCTAGGGGGCAGATATGGGAACTATTTTCTAAGCAGGACAAAGATCAGATTGGTAGTAATGTTGTTCTTATTCAGATGTTTAGCTGAATCTGCAGAAGATTTGTGCCGCTGTTAATTAGTGTGATAATCCTCATTCCAAAATTAGAAACTCTGGGGAAAAGACGACTAAATTCAGTGTACTTAGCATTTAGCAAATGATACTCGAATACTTATGTACAGTGACTCTTCTTTGACTAATTGTTTAATCTCTGAACAGTGTTAAAAACAATTATATTTACAGTGCCTTCAACAGAACAGAACACTAGGAGTTATGTTTTAGCTAAACCCAAAGGTAGCTCCTTCAAAACTAACTTTTTGTCTTGTATTTGCTCTGACTGTATTTCATATTTTAGGCAAAATAATGACTGTACACATCTGGCGAGTGTGGGGCATCTACATGATCTTGACTGCAAACCTCTCCAAAGAGCAAGCGCTGAAGCAGGCTTGTCCTTCATGCGACACCACTCAGCTTTGCAACTGCTCTTCCATGGGCTTGGACTTCATTCCCCCGGGGATCACAGGCCAAATCACAGTGTTAAACCTGTCCCACAACAGGATAAAGCACATCCGATCCCAGGATCTGCAGCAGGCTGTGAACCTGAGAGCCTTGCTGCTGCAGTCCAACAAAATCAGCTCAATAGACGAGGAGTCGTTTCGCTCCCTTGGGAAACTGGAGCTCTTGGACTTATCCAATAACAGCTTGGCTCACTTGTCCCCTGCGTGGTTTGAACACCTTTATTCACTCCAGCACCTCCACCTTCAAGGGAACTCCTACAGAGAGCTGGGGGAAAGCTCTCCCTTTTCTAGCCTGAGGAACCTGAGCTTCCTCCACCTGGGCAACCCATGGTTCTCCACGATAAGGCAAAGGAACTTTGAGGGCATCGAGCTTCTCGACAAGTTGTGGATTGACGGTAGCAGTCTCAGACAGTATGAGCCAGGAAGTTTGAAACCGATTAAGAAGATAAATCACATGATCATAATCATAACAAGTATTAATGTATTCTCAGCAATTGTCAGGGACCTTCTGCACTCTGTCACATGGTTAGAAGTGAGAGAAATCAAGTTAGAGATTGAAAAAAAAAGCTTAGTGCAGAACTCTACACTTCCTTTTAGGATACGAAAACTTACATTTAAAGATGCTTTATTCACAGATCAATATATAAGCCGAATAATAGTATTACTGAAGGAAATCACATCTTTGCAAGAGTTGGAGGCAATTGATTGTGTGCTTGAGGGGAAAGGAGCATGGGATATTACAGAAATCACAACTAGTGGGGAAAGTTTTGTTGAAAAAGTATCAATAATAAATATAATGATTCAGAATTTTCATTTGTTTTATGACCTGGAAGGTATGGAGTCACAAATAAACAAACTGAATAGTCTCACTATAGCAAGCTCTAAAGTTTTCATGGTGCCGTGCAAACTTGCAAAACATTTTTCATCGCTTCTCTATCTGGACTTTCATGATAACTTGCTTGTAAATAATCGCTTAAATGAAACAATCTGTGAAGGTGCTTGGCCTTCATTGCAAACTTTAAATCTGAGTCAAAACTCTCTAAAATCTCTGAAAGAGACTGCAAATTCTGTATCTCGTCTACTGAAACTGATTAATCTTGACATTAGCCAGAATAAGTTTGTTGAGATTCCAGATGTGTGTGAATGGCCAAAAACCCTGAAATATTTAAACCTCTCCAGCACCCAAATTCTTAAACTAACAACTTGCATTCCCCCAACGCTGGAAGTTTTGGATGTTAGCGCAAACAACCTGAAGGAGTTTGGACTGCAACTCCCATTTCTCAAAGAGCTGTACCTCACCAAAAACCAGCTGAAGACCTTGCCTGCTGCCGCACCCATTCCTAATGTAGTGGTCATGTCAATCAGACGAAACAAGCTCAACAGTTTTTCCAGGGAAGAGTTGGAGTCCTTCCAGAAAATGGAGCTGCTGGATGCCAGCGACAACAACTTCATCTGCTCCTGTGAATTCCTCTCCTTCATCCACCACCAGGCTGGGATAGCCCAGGTGCTGGTGGGGTGGCCAGACGAGTACGTCTGTGACTCCCCTCTGGCAGTGAGAGGGGCACGGGTTGGAGCTGTGCACCTCTCCCTGATGGAGTGCCACAGGTCCCTTGTGGTGTCATTGATCTGCATCCTGGTGTTCCTGGTCATCCTCGTCCTCGTGGCTGTTGGGTACAAGTACCACGCGGTCTGGTACCTGAGAATGACCTGGGCATGGCTCCAAGCCAAGCGGAAGCCCAAGCGAGCCCCCACAAAGGACATCTGCTACGACGCCTTTGTCTCCTACAGCGAGAACGACTCTGACTGGGTGGAAAACATCATGGTGCGGGAGCTGGAGCAGGCCTGTCCCCCGTTTCGGCTCTGCCTCCACAAGCGGGATTTTGTGCCCGGGAAGTGGATCGTGGACAACATCATTGACTCCATAGAGAAGAGCCACAAGACGCTCTTTGTGCTGTCTGAGCACTTTGTGCAGAGCGAGTGGTGCAAATACGAGCTGGACTTCTCACACTTCCGCCTCTTTGATGAGAACAACGATGCAGCGATTCTTGTCCTCCTGGAGCCCATCCAGAGCAAAGCGATTCCCAAGAGGTTCTGCAAGCTGCGGAAGATCATGAACACAAAGACCTACCTGGAGTGGCCTCTTGAAGAAGAGCAGCAGCAGATGTTTTGGTTTAATTTGAAAATAGCTCTAAAATCATAGACAGGGGCATTAAAGACTGAGTATGTGGCAGATATATCTGGATTTGTTTCCCTTGCGTGTTTGTCCTATCACGTGCCTCTATCTCAAGAACAGAGTGCTGAGCTACTGTAAGGTCTATTACTTGCTCTGAGATTATTTTGTTTTCATAGCTATGGTCGTGAATTGTTGCACTTGTTTGGGCTGGAATAGGTTAATTCTCTTCATAGTTGCTCCTATAGTACTGTGGTTTGGATTTGTGACCAAAACAGTGTTGATACCACAGGGATGTTTTAGTTAATGCTGAACAAGGCTTGCATAGCATCAAGAGCTTTTCCGTTTCTCTCGCTGTCCTGCCAGTGAGTATTCTGAGGGTGCATGATAATTTGGGATGGGACACAGGTGGGACAGCTGATCTCAGTTGAGCAAAGGGATGCCCCACACCACATAACGTCATGCTTGGCAATGAATGTTGTGGGAAAGAAAGAGGAACGGAGAATGTTTGGAGTTACGGTGTTTGTCTTCCCAAGTAACCTTTACATGTGATCAAGCCCTGCTTTCATGGAGATTGCTAAACATCTGCCTGCTGATGGGAAGTAGTGAATGAATTCCTCATTTTGCTTTGCTTGCTTCTGCTTTACCTATTGAACTGTCTTCATCTCAACCCACGAGTTTTCTCACTTTTACTCTTCCGATTTTCTCCCCCATCACGCTGCAGGGGAGAGAGCCAGCAGCTGTATAGTGCTCACTGCCTTTCAGGGTTAAACCACGACAACTGTCTACATTAATCAGCAGTGTCAGCAAAAGCTGTTTCATTTAAATATTTAAGGATGAAAAGTTGTTTAGATATACAGCTATGTAGTTTATATTTCTGTATCTTTGCAAAAGCTTTAGGAGAGAGCCTGCCTAGCCAAGGGTTTTTCTGCATTCTTTGTATAAAGCACTTCTAACCAAATGCAGTAAAACTCCGTTTGTGCAGCAAGGATTTTTGTCCTAGCTCTTTTAATTAGTGGATCCAATGACTGATTCTCAGCAGTATTTCACAATCACAAGTTAAATATCTAGATCTCCTGAGGATCGTGGCTGCAAGGCTTAGTGTATTTTCTAAGTTCTGTTTTCTTTATGCATTTTCCCACTGCAGTGCTGGCTTCTGTAGAGTGTATGTTCTATGGCAGACAACTGGCTTGGTGAAAGGCACCTATGGATCGTTTCTGTCTAGTTTAACTGTACCGTATATGGGAATAGATGCTTCAGAGTAGGGTCCAAACACTCTTCTGACTTGCTTAAATGGGGTTTAAGCTATTGTCCTTCGTATGGAAACATGCCTACAGCATTTTGCTGTATCTGTGATGGAGATCATGCCCAAGTTAGCGTTCTTATTGTTGTGTTTTGGTCTTGAGCATCTAATGTGTACAAAATCTCTCTTCAAAAGCCTCAATATTTGTAATTGAGTTTGTACATTGGAAGTTGCACCTCTCAGCTAGTTATCCATTGTGTTATTGCTTTCAGGAAGCTCTCCACACAGCCAACGTGTCAGTGAGAGCAGAAGGCTCCCTGTCTTTGCTAGCCAAACATTCTTCTGTTACAGCCACAATTAGGCAACTCTGACAGTGTAAGGCAAAGGAAACATTTATTTAAATGCATTTTGGCATAGATGAACACAGGCATAATGCATTATAAGAGTTATTAACTTTGCTACTTCATCTAAGCGAACAAAGCCACATTCTTTCTGTGTACTTATTTTTTGCTTTTTCTTTCATTTATGTTTTTTTTAAATTGCACGATTTCCTGTTTTTAGCTTCTAAACCTCACCTTCATTTGTAGATGGCTAAACACAATCTCTACTTAATTTTTATTCTAATATATATATTAAAGTGTAAATTAAGCTAATCTGTATTTCTGATTTCTAATAACAATGTAAAGATTCTTAAAATGCTGACTATATTTCATATGTGTTCAAAAGCTACTTCAGCTAGGCTAATTACCTTTTAAGGCCAGCTTCTCTGACTCCTAAGCAGAACTGCCTGTTCTTGCATAAACATGCTGTGTTTCAATTCCTCACAGTGTGGCCAGGATAGTATAGATTTCAGACATTCAACTGCTAAGCAGCAAGACTTTTGCATCCATTTTGATCTGATTTTTTATTTTTTTTTTTCTTAAGCAATAGCAACATATGAAATCGGTGGCCCACCTGTGTTTGAGAAGCTGGTTGTTGGAAGCTGGACCTTTTGAGCATGGTGACAGTAGCTCAAAAAAGACTTAGATAGGACCTCCACATATAGGCCTATTTGACTACCAAGCACACCATAAATGTTGCCGTGGCTAAGCTATTTGTAAATGGCCATTGGAAGATATACAAGTTCCAATACAGCAACTCTTGAAAGAGGGGAGGGGGAAAAAAAGCTAATGGTGATCTTGTTTTACCTTACATTAACCAAGTGAACAAACTGTTTGGGTGCCATTTTTCAGAATTTGCTGTACACAAAGACATTATCTGGCATAAAACTCTCCTCATCTGCTGCACAACTTTCTCTAGTCAAAATTTCAACTGGAAGCCACTAACAATACATTTAATAATGAAACAAACTTAAAATATTGGCATTTCTTTTCATTTTCTAAGGGATATTAATAAAAATAAAATAAGTAATATGTTTTCTACCATGTTCTCCCCATTAAAGGCAACAATTTATTTTAATTCTTACTTTGAGAAAATAAAAAAAAAAAAAGCTTTCATAGCATGCTATAAAGTCTTGCCATAATGCAAAAAGAGGCACTATCCTGCAGAAGGGCATATAGCACACCAGAGTTCAATGAACTGCTATTTTCTCTAGCCTTTTAAAATTAAGTACAGAATATGGATATTATTGTAGACAGGTAAATACCCAACACTTTGCATTCTCACTAATAACCTGGGTCCTATTCTAGACCCAGTGTGTAATTAATGCCTTTGGTGATACCTATAGCAACTGGTTGCCAAACCACCAGATAGCAGAGCCAGTCCAAAAGTTGTCCATGCAATACATATGTGTTCCCACCTAATCTGTCGTTAAGGAAACTGGAGAGAAAATGCAACAATAGGTAAATCTTGGTGTTTTTTCTTAGCCAGAATCAAAGAAAAATTATTGGGTTAAAATTGCGAAATGCCTTCTTTTCAGCTCTTCTATTTTTTTTTTTGCTGGGGTAAGGTTAAATTTAAATAATCTCCTCACATATGGTTACAATAGGCTTCGAAAAAAGTGAGCCAAACTTTGCTTTCACTCAAGCAGGTTTCTACGGATACAGCAGCAGATCTTCAACTATTATCCTCCTAGAAGCTATGCTAAGGCACATACGAGACAAAGAGGTGATTCGAGACAACCAGCATGGCTTCACCAAGGGCAGATCTTGCCTGACCAATCTGGTAGCCTTCTATGATGGAGTGACAGCTTCGGTGGACAGGGGAAGGGCAATGGATGTCATCTACCTGGACTTCTGCAAAGCCTTTGACATGGTCCCTCACCACATCCTTCTCTCTAAATTGGAGAGGTGTGGATTTGAAGGATGGACTGTACGATGGATTAGGAATTGGCTGGCTGGATGCCACCAAAGGGTTATGATTAATGGTTCTGTGTCAGGGTGGAGGCCGGTCACGAGTGGTGTCCCTCAGGGGTCCGTCTTGGGACCGGTGCTCTTTAACATCTTCATCAATGACATAGACGATGGCATCGAGTGCACCCTCAGCAAGTTCGCGGATGATAC
>WKFP01014785.1:483587-495791 GCA_011057875.1 Pterocles orientalis | reverse complement strand
AGATTAGGAGAAAGTTTTTCACCCAAAGGGTGGTGGCACACTGGAACAGGTTGCCCAGGGAGGTCGTGGATGCCCCATCCCTGGAGGCATTCAAGGCCAGGCTGGATGTGGCTCTGAGCAGCCTGGGCTAGTGGTTGGCGGCCCTGCATATGGCGGGGGGTTGAAACTAGATGATCACTATGGTCCTTTTCAACCCAGGCCATTCTATGATTCTATGATTATTTCATTTGCTAAAGGAAAAGTGTTGTTTACTAACTACTAAGAGAAGGAGGAAAAACCAGCACTTGCTCTGAAAGTGGATTGTATCAATTTTCTTTTTTCATTAAAGAGCAAAATCCACTGCATGGTCTTCCTAAAACTGTGATTTACATTCTTTAAAATTTTCCTCTCATTATAAAAATGATTTCCGGATGTCTTAAAATCAAGAAGGAAAATTATGTAGGCATTTTTATTTTCCTAGCTTGCTTGAGGTCTTAGATAAGATAAAGCCAAACAGAACTATAATCTTTCCTAAATATAACTGTTCCTTAATAATAATTGGTTTTCCATTTATTTAATGTGGCCATCTCATCCCTTCACTGCAGATCAAAACAAGAATTAGCAAGCAATCAGGCTACAGTTTAGAAAATCTAAATCAAAAGCATACTTGTTAGGGAAAGGATATGGGTTTAAGGATATGGGTTTAACATCCTCTTCAAATCAACTTTCTCAGGGCAGTATGGGCAATTCTGGCTCTTGCCAGCAATGCACCAACCACAGATGCAGAATTAATGAAACCTGGTATCAGGTGTATTGTTAAGGAACCTTTCAAACATAAACAAGGCCCAGTGCATGCATCTGCAAACTTAGTGAAACCGTCAACAGTTAATGTTAATGACTGATTATGAATACTGCCTTGGTTTATAACTGATCAGTTTAAAATGACTTAAAATATTTAGAGTATTTAGAATTATTTTAAAGTTGAATGTCTTGAACATCCAGACTGGTATTCATATCTTCCACCTCGCAAGATGCCAGGTTAGTTTCATGAACTGCAGAAGGGGTGATGAGTAACAGTGCTCCAGAAAGGGGTACCCTTGGCTTTGGTTTATGGAATGCAAAATGTCGAGTTGTTTGGTATCCCTGAGGATGAGCCACTGGGTCTTCTGTCAGGCTGTAGGATATGTATATGCCATCTTTTGAGAAGGTTCCACATCTCCCTTAAAACTGCTGGAGGAAGTCCTTTACAGTACACAGGAGCCTGAATGAGCAGACCTGAGCAATGGGTCAGCGTGTCCGGTTTGATATACTGCCAGGCGCACCCACACAGGCTGTGCACGAATTACCTGGAAGGATGATCTAGGCCTGAAACTGTAGGGTTACAGCCACTCTTGTGTCAGTTCATCTGTCAGAAAGCTGCGTGGCCTCAACTTGTGTCACAGAACTGAAAAATATTTCCTGCTCCTACTTTTACTTTTGCACTATGTTGTTTCTGAATGTGGTTTTGGTTTCTTTTTTCCTTGGTGTTTGTTGCTGTTGTTGTTACTTTTTAATGCAGCACAAAGAGGAGAAAACAACAGTTCCATAGCTACATGAAAAGGATACACATGATTACAGGACAGTTGGTAGGTATTTTCAACGATCCCTTCTTATTCCCGCAAAAATTTCCTGCCTGCAGACTGCGCAGATGTCACTGGGCAAATTTCTTGTTGGTATACCATTGACGTCAAATTGTCAAGATCAAGTTTATAGGAAAAAAGAAGCCAAAGAACAACAAAATATTTACTTAGAGTCAAGGATGCATAAACATATTTTAAGTGCCATCAAAGATAAGACAGCACAAAAATGGCTACAGCTGTCTGTTTACTAGTGCTAAGATGCACAGATTTATCAAGAAATAGTTAATATCTTCTTGCTGATGCGAAAACTTTAGCAACCGTCTGCTGTAACCATCTATCTGTAACTGGGACAGAAGAGAATTGTGCTGAGATAATCACCTTATTTGGAAGGGGAAGATAAGAGCTATAAAAAGGAAAAGGCAAGAAGAGTCTTTCACAGACTTTGAGGAAGAAAGAAGCTTGTCTTCCTCTGGCAATTAGGAAAATTTTGTCATCTTGTACACAGGGAACCAGCATGTTGGAAACCACAAATCAGATCCTGGCATATGTCACTGGTTACTACTTTATTAAGACTGTTCTTCTAATGATAAGAGGGACAAAACCAGCTCTCCTCAAGAAAAAGTGAGGTTAGTTTACTGCAAGAGAATCCAGTAGTAGTCTCACAAACCCAGGGACGTAAGAGATTAAAGAGGTCAGTTCCAGTCCTTGCAAATGGTATTTAAGATGATGATCCCCAGCACTTAAATTAATGGGAGAAGCCATGTAGTCAGATGAAATCTGCAAAGTCTCTTCCTATCACTCCATAGCACGGTCTGTACACAAGGAGCATCAAACTAAAATCCATGGAGACATCAGACTCAATTCTGTCATAAAACCGCAAAAGAGTACTCGGGTGCGTATATTCTTGACTAAAATGCCAGAAAAAAATATCAACAAGATTTTTACTCCAGTCAGCTCCTGCTTCCTTCAAACTGCAGGTTTAGTTTAATTTTCTTTTGCAGCAGAAGACACCCTTATCCTTGAAGTATTGATATGCGTGACAGCAAGCAATGTTGAAAGAAGGTGATGGACTGCTTTTGGAACCACAGATACTCAGATGTGTTAAAGGAAGGCCAGGCTGACACATTTTCTTATAGAAAGGGTGTTTCTGTAGAGTCTTAGAACAATTAGATATATTTAATTGTTTTACAGAAGCAACAAGATCAGCCAAATCTCAATGAGGTGTAAGATACCAGTCAAATGTTAGGTTTCTGCAGCTGGAAGAGCCTGCTGTCCTCCTGAATACAAATTCCTCAGAATAAAATCTTTGCTAAATTGCAGCAAGAGTTATTTAACCCTCTGCCCCCCCCAAAACCCAACCCAACAGAGTCTGCAAAAAATGTTAACATCTCATGTCATCTGAGATTGTATGTGTTACAGATCTTGAGAGACTGAAACCTGTCTACCGAATACTCAC
Organism: Pterocles orientalis; assembly: GCA_011057875.1. Taxonomy (NCBI): domain Eukaryota; kingdom Metazoa; phylum Chordata; class Aves; order Pterocliformes; family Pteroclidae; genus Pterocles; species Pterocles orientalis. Next base: position 492,737 of record WKFP01014785.1, on the reverse strand, counting down.
AAAACTGGAGCTTCTCAACATTAAAAGGAGTTGCCATTTCTGCTGCTACAGGGCACAAAGTAAGAATCTCTAAACTAGAGCTGACAGATTTTGTAGTTATATCTTTAAAATATACTGGTGAGGGAATTTAGCTGGTTAAATAAAATACCTCAACAGAACAAACCCCAAGAGTACCGGTAACACAAGACTGTTAAGTTTCTGCCAAGAATTTTCCATCAGAGCTGTGTAATTTTGAGTGAATCAACTAAACAATGTATGGGCAACAGATCTGACACTTAAAGGAACAGCTGATTTACATATGTTTAGTATCTCCAGGACCTCCAAGAAGCGTTGGACTTACAGCAGATGCATTATGTAGTTGATCTACATGCTTTTGAAGAATCCCTGGAATTTCTAGTTAAATGGTGCCTCAAACAGAGTCCAGCACAGTAGCTCTGTCCAGGCTGTTAGTCAGAAAAAAATCCCGGACAAACATAAAGAAAATTCAAATTCTATCCAGGCAAAAAATCCAGCTGGATTGAGAGGTCAGGTTGTGAATCATCTGGACATACAGTATTGTCTTTGTCAATAGTAAAAATGAAAAGAGGAGAACCCCCTAGCAACATTGCAGCCTGGTAGAGCAGGAAATCATAATTATCAGAAATAATTATAATGTGGTTTTGATATGAATGTGCTTATCTATTTTTATCCTTCATATAAAGCCTTTTTATGTTTCATCTCCTTCAGGTGCATAAATGAGGGTTTGAGGATTAACCCAGCAATTAAATTAGGGGATTAAATGAATGAACACAGTGGCTGCATGAAGTTTAAGGTTTTTTCCCTCCTCTCTTCACACCACAAACACAAGATGTAAAATGACTAAATATCAAACTTCAGACCAACTATGCAGTAGGAAAAAACAAGGTGTAAGAGAACCTACACCTGCACAACATAAAAGCGGTTGAGGTGGGTGGTGAAGAGACCCGCCTGGAGCAATTTCACTGCAAACAAAGTAAAATCTATTGAATTTCTGTCAAGGAAATCATAACAGTTGCCAATCTCAATTTCACCTGAAGATGCCTACCTAAAGAATAAACTAAATCCAAACATAGTAAACGTTGTGACTAGGTAACCCACAATTCCAACTGCACAACTCAGTTTATAGATCAGGAGGAACCATTTGTAGACCAACATATGGATAAGAGAAGATAAATACTGCTCAAGACCCTGTGTATTTCGCAGAGTGGCACAAAATTCCACATAGGTGGCTTCTACTGAAGTACTCACACAAATTAAATAGAAGTTTTACACTTCTATATTTCTCTCTTACTTAAAAATGAGTAAAAGTATATAATATAGGAAAAAGAACCCCAAAACCTATTTGTTTTGCTTCAGTCTTCACAAGAAATGGTAATTGCGAACAGATTGCTAACATACTTAAAATTAACAGTTGGGAATTGTGAAGGAGGGATACATAGGCCAGAACAGGGGAAGAACAGGTGAAAAACAGCTGGGGTAAGTTAGTTATAGTCAAGTCAGGATACCACAGATGAAATTTATCTAAAGTACTTAAAAGTTAGCAGAAGCAATCTCTGAACCATTGACAATTGTCTTTGAGAGCCCAGTGTGGAGAGGCGGACTTTCAGAAGACTGAATACAGACCTCTCTTCAAGGAGACAGAGGGGGCTGTAAGGAATAAATTCAGACTATTTGGTATGTGTTCCTCTCCAGGTTCAATAACACCTGAGATGGCTGCTGATGGTAAGAGGCTGCAGAATGAAAAACTAAGATGGAACAGATGGAATGGAAGTGATGTAACTGATAGTAATTGAGAGCATTCCCCACATGGACAGGGATCTCTATCAGTAAAGTCTGATGGCAAAAAAAAAGAGGAACAACCCACATCTGCAGCAGTATGACTAACCGTTGGCAAAACTGAGACAGTCATTTTAAAGTAATGACATCCTGCCATTCTATTTTGCATGGTTAGGTTTGATTAACAGATTGACAAACTGCAAAACTCATACCAAAAAAAGAAAAAAAAAAAAGTGACTTGTACAGCATCTGACATAGGAGAGCCTTTGGCCCTAGAATAATGATGTTAGTCTTTCTAACACTACACTAACGAAGGTTTTTTCTGAAAGCTCTTTCCACAGCACAACAAAATGCTATTGCTTAATGTTTTAAACCTTTTTTGTAAATTGAATATCAACCTTAACGATGCATATTTATTCAATAGCTTACCGTGATGAAATATTCTACTTTTTCTAGAAGCAAGTATTTGAAAGCCACTGAATAGTCAGAAGCCCCGTAATGCTAGTTCTCTCCATGATCACATTAATAAAACATGGATTTGGGATTGTGGAAGCCTGATGATGGCAAAGATAAAGCAAGACTGACTTTAATATGTGTTTGTGGAGTTAGCTCCTGCATGTTTACAGAAAGCTCACTAAAAAAAAAATTCTGAGGGGAGACTGTTTTCACCTTTATGTTTGGCTTGGGGTGGTGGAATTTTTTAAAAGCAAACAAAAAGCACAATCTATCTAGAGTAAAAAGCTATTTCTGTGGAAGTTTAATCTATTTTCTTAAGCCAAAAAGTAGAATGCTGAAGGAATGTGCGTTACTCCCTGTAAAATCTAACATAGTTTTGTCACAGATTTCAATTGACACAGGACTGGATTCTCCTTCTCTTAAGAAAAAGGAGAAACTTAAAACAACCAAAATCCACAAAGCCCCAGAAAGCATGCAACTATTGAGCAAACTGGTATTTTGCAATATAAGTTTAAACAAATTAACAGATAGAAACACCTGTAAAAGATATCAACACAGCATCGTTAGATCACATCACTGTTATGAATTTCTCCTGCCTGCAGCCCTGGCTTTATGGGACCACAGTCTGCTGCTTGTGACCATAAAAGTGACAGAGCTCCTTCCGTGCCACACAGCCCTTCTGGCATGCCACACATCAGTGGTCCCTACACATCCCTGGTCACAGAGGCTGAGGTCTCCTGGACTTCACTGGAGACCACCAAAGGCTTCCCCTTTGCCTGCCTGCCTTGCTGCTGTCCAACGTGATCCCTCTCCAATACTCTCACTCACTGCAGGTTGCTTTCTTTTCAGTAGACTGAAAATAAATCTGAATTTAAGTGGCAAAACCAAAACTGCATGGGCACACATCTTCAGTAGCTGTGTTCTAATACAAATCTATAACAGAGCTTTGTTATCGTGTTAGCTGCAAAATAAATTTCTAATTAATTAAAAAATGGTATCACAGCCTTCTCTGGGCTGATGCTGTTACTAAATCAATTGGTATATACTGTTTGCAGTAATTGTTTCAAATTTTCTTATGGTTTTTTATGTCTGCCAGATTGTTAATTTTAATATTATTATCCTCTACATGAAATGCACGAGTATTTGTCATGTAAATAAGGACAAAGATAGGATTCAAGTCATACAGATAAAAACCTCAGTACTGATTTATTATTAATACTGGAAGGTCACCATCTGGACAATTCCATAAAATAATACATCTGCATTGCTGCTAAATGGGAGCTTTAACATCTGGATCATATTATTCCCAATTTTCCTCATCCACCCATCATAGCAAGAGGAATTTCCTGACAAATCAGATTGCTGCCCAAAGGTAAAATGTTTTTCTCATTACTGTACTTCAAATGAGCTCAAAAAGACCTAGAAGTGAAGTCAGCATCAATGTCATAGACAACTTTCCCATTTTCTAATCATGCAGATGAAATAGGTCATACAAGCACCAACTGAAAAAATCACTATCTGTCCTCTGCTTCCCTCACAACATTCCCCCAACTCTGAGTAAGAATCCTGATCACCAACAAATTCAGCAGAACAGCATTATTCCACTATCCTTTCCATCTTATAGCATATGGCGAAAACTGCATACATAAAGAAAATAACTGTGTAATAATTAGATTTATTGTGACAGACTGACCTTACCAGAGCTCATTAACTTGGCAGTGCAAGCAACTGGCTCTCTAAAAATCTCATTTCTTTTGATGTAGACATATTCAAATACTCAAAAACACGTGCATGAAAGAAATAATAAATCAGCTGTTTGTTTTTCTTTAAGGTTTAGGTTAATATGTTTATATTTGATAGCACATTGGAAATTGGTAGAGATTTCTATGTTAAATAAATCGACCAAACTTATTTTCAAGATTTGCTTCATTACTTTGGTATAGAAATCAATGCTGTTGTAACTATGCTGCTTCATTTTTCAGCTATATTCCAAAGTCAATTCTCGTTACATGACTGCCACATGATACAAGATACATAATCAGTAAAATGAGCAACCACCTATGGGACCAGAAGTAAGGCTTTTGTGTTTGAGATTGTTCTGAGACCATGACAAATCTGCCTTTCTATCTCAGATATTTTAAGATTTCCATTATGCCAGGGCAGAACAATTTTGTCCACATATATCATATTTGTTTGATTTTCATCAATGGACAGCTTCCAACAGCAAGAAAATTGCATTATAAGAATCAGCTGAGTACCTGATAGTCAGAATTTCCTTTGGGAAAACACAGAGTCAGAACACTAATAAGCCTTTTCCTTCCTTCCCTATTTGATATGCTGAACTCCCATTTATGTTAAGAAAAATTGCTAGGACAGGTTAGGAATGTTTTTGTCAAGGATGATAATTCTCTGACTAGCATTCTTTGTTGCCACCTCATGTCCCAGAGTGCGTAATACAGTTGCAAGGACATAATTGCCTGCACCTCATTGAATTGGAGAAGTGCAAAAACTGTGAGCAAAATGGAGAAATGAGAGCATTATGTGAACACAGATACAAACCTATTGCAAATCAGGTTTTTACAATATGAATTAGCAGAACACAGGCTCCATATTTATTTTTTAAAATCTCAAATAACAATAACAAAATTCTTAAAAGCAGCTGATAAATTATAATTTTCTCTAATCTGCTTCCTCCCCATATAGAAGTTAACCCCAAACTGTCAGCTACCACCTAGAAGAAAAAACACAATTGTCAGAGTGGCCCACATTTTATTTTAGGCCAAGACTTACTAAAAACCCCTCATCCTTATTTCCCCCCTCATGCTAGGATCACACCCATGTTACCTTATAAGTAGCCATCTGACAAAGGACAATCTCTTTCCTCTTGCCAAAATTAACCACAGCTGAGCTTTGTTTGCTTTGCTGCAACTTTTTTGCTCCTGCCTCTTTGAAATAGGAACTCTGCATACCTTATTTTTTTTTTGTTTTCAGGAGACATTTTGCATTCTAGATAAGCCTGGACAAGGCCCTTTTGGAAGCTATAGGCTGTTGCTTTTTCTCTTGCATCCAGTAAGTAGTCACTGTTTTTTATTTTTTGTTTTTTTTGAGCAAGCTAATGAATGCCCTTTCCATGTAGGGCTGATTTTATGCTCCCTTTGACCTTTGTTTCCTTTTTCTTTTCAAAAGAAATCAAACCTTTCTTTTTTGCATTTTTAAAAAACACTTTGAAGGGGAGTGTGGGAGTCAATCACTGCAATCCTTTATTTCTACTAACAAGACTCTGCAGTTTTCTCTGAGCTCTTACTATGTTTGAAAACAGTATGAGTATCCAGAGCAGGGATGTATACATGCAGACACCCACCCTGACCTCAAAGAATCAGACAGAAAGGTTTGTCAGCTGATGCTGCCTTCCAAGCCACAATATGCAATGGAGGGCTGGCTGCTTGTTTTGTTGATCTCTTGGGAAAGAAAATAGAAAAGAAAGCAGGTTTTGATAGAGAAAAAGAGCCTTCAGTTTGCTCCTCTCATTGAAAAGAATGGGTTCTACCTCTTCATCCGATTTTTCTTCTCTTTTGCTCCTAAAGATACAAATGTGTTGTTATAAGTAGGGGAGAGTGTTTGGTTTCTTCTCTTCAGTATTAAACGCTGTTATGCAGAACCTATATGTGAACTATGGAGACATAAACTGAACAGTCAAAAGCTAGATGGCAAGTAAGATAAATGCACGAGCAAGCAAAAGTAGAGGGCTGTTTTCTCTTTAGTGAGCATGTGGTTGTTTTTCAGTTTTTGACTTATTTAAATGTTTACTACCAAATCAAATAAAAAGGATATGCACATGAACGCTAACATAATAACTGCCACTTAGGAGAGCTGTAATGCAGAAGTCTAGACCTGCCTGTACTTGGGGAAGGAATAGAATTTTTTTGTTTGTTTATTTTTATGTCAAATGGACCATTTCCTGTGTGCATTAACTAAGTTGTTTAAATCAAAAATGCAACCACCTTTGCAGCTTCTGGCTCTAAATCAGAGGGTTTCTTCATTTGATGCAACAATGTATACCAGTTACTTTTCATCTACCTGGCGCAGAGCAACTCATTAATCATTCAGCTTTGTATCTTAATGTTTGTCCTATTTGTTAGTCTTGGAAGTGCAGTGGATCAGATTTTGGCAGCTACTATACTGGTAGAAACCTGTAACTTTAACATTGCTGTATGGCATGCTTTTAAAGAAAGCAAGTTAATGCAATGAGATCAACAGTGTGTTCAAAAACCACGTGAAAGTATCTGGATATGAAACATGAGGACAGTTATTACACAAACTTGTGAGTTGTTTTGGTGACGAACACTTTTAAGTTACCTAACATGGAATAAATACAATAAACCTACCGGTGCAGACCCACTGTGAGTAGTGTTCGCTATTATAAGGTAGCTTTCCACGCGGGTAGGTGGTAGTTGTGACAATATATTACTCTCCCAAGTAAACGGAGTGTGAACTGGAACTGTCAAAACTCAGTGAAAAGTGAACTTTAACTGCTGATGCTACTATTTTTGCTGAAAGATGCTCTGCTTCCTTTCCTCTTTCACTGGAGAAGGTGGCTGCGCTGCTGCCACGCAGCTACGCACTGAAGATTGAGGCCCCAACATGTTTCCAGTGCAGGCTTTTTTTATTTAATAATGCACTCCAAAAACACAAAAACCCTCATGAAGTCTTATTAAAGTGTTGTGATGGTTGTAGCTGTACTGGAGCCTCCCTAACTCAGACTAAATGCATTTAAAAGTGTATTTTTTTCCATATTGGCTATGCCACTTGGTAGGTGTGACTGGCTCCTATAAAATAATAGTTGTGAACAAAGCTTCAGTTGCCAAAGACTAGGTTACAAAAGTACTAGGACTGTAACAAGTGTAGGCTGCTGGCATTTCTGACAGAGGTTAAGTTGATGTAGTACACATTAACTAATTTTAACTTAGACACTTCACCTGTAAATATGTTGACACGATGAACATTTCGTCACTGTTCATAGCTCTGTAAAGTATAGCTGAAGAGCCTGTTTCATAACCTCTCTATTGCAATTTTATGCCACTAACAGTAAAGCTGCCATAGGCCGGGCTGGTTTTATATCCCTTACTAAAAGATTTTCTGTAAATTGTATCAAGGTTGCATCCTTTGGAGTTTAACAGACCTGTCGATCAGGCGGTACGATGCTTCAGACCCTGAAGAGCAGTTGCCAAGGGATAAAGTATTGATCATGACACCTATTGATGTCACTGCTGTTAAGAAGTTCCATTACAAAAACTGGATTTCAATCTACAGCTGGCTTGGGGCACTCATCAGCTGATGAAAGGGAAAAGCTAAGAAACTGCCTGTGTGCTTACAATTCTACCTGTCTGAAACATCGGTGTAATCCCCACTTTTTGTTTAACAGTTACTTAAAACTCACATTGCTTTTTAAGGACTGGCCCCTTCTGAGACGCCTAACTTATTTTAAACTATTGAATAAGGAGGTCAAGGTGGTAATCAAGTCACTCTAGTGTTCTCAGGTTTGCAGAGAAGTCTGTGACAGGGGAAAGGAAGCGAGTTGAATCACTATAAGCCCCAGTTTTAGCACCTTAGCCACAAGACAAGCTTTCCTACATAAAAGCTAGTCTCCACCTGACCAAAAGCCATGGTGTGCTGCTTTCCCCAGAGGCTCAGCTTGCTAGATATAAACCCTTAAGAGTCCATCATGACTCCCAAATGTTTCCTGAGAAAGATTGTCTTAACCACTACAGCTCCAAAACTGCTGTCTTTCTGACAAGCTACTCACCTTATATGTCAAACAGTGTCTTTGCTTCCACTGAACAAGCACAATCTGGGCAACAATCAAGGCTGCAGTGAGAACAAGAATGATATCCATATGCACTGATCCACAGCCGTGGCACTTCGCATGCATCTTCCAATGTTGTAACCTGAAAAGAAAATATGCATGCTATTAAAAAAAAAAGTCCAGATTGATTTGTTATACCTAGAAGTGACAATAAGCATAAATATGAGAGGTACTTTGTGAGGAAAGAGGTTAGTGTTGTTATGCGTGAAGATATAGGGTAACAAACTAGATGAGAACACTTGGTCTTCGTAACTGGAACTATTGTTCTGAAAAAGGAAATGTAAAGAAATGGGCAGAGAGTTGTCTTTTTTTCTTTTCTTTTTCTAGAAGCTCAGTCCTGAACATAAATATAGCCACAAATGTGTAGTGCCTATGAATTTTAAGGAGACATTTCATAATCGCCGATCTGGGGCCTGTGTGATCTTTTAGCCCAAAGCAAATGCAAACTCAGAAGAGGGCTTAAACCCATTTCAGCTTCCTTCCCTATAAAGTGAGAATTGTAGCTGGTATTTATCTTCCTTCTAGAATTAAAGACAGTTTCCTTGAGCTCCTAAGAAAGGAGGGGATTGTCTTGGAGTTATAAATCAGCATCCTTCATAACTAAAGCTGAGTGAGCCTCTGTGGTAGATCAGAGCCTCACACTCCTGAACTAAGAATCTTGATCTTCCTCTGAACTTGATGCAAATTAACCTGAGTGTTAGTTTTCCTCTGACCTGGAGCTTTCTGGGCCTGCATTTCAGGAGGCAACAGCACCTCCTGGCTTCTAGATCTGTGTATGCACTGAGTGCACTCCAACTGCACCCTGAAAGGGAGCTGAAGAGACACACATGCACTGCCTCCCTCCCCTTTCTCTGCTCTGGTCTCTGTGGGGAGAAGCACCATATGTGTGTGGGCCAGAAGGGAGCTGCAACACGTCCAGGTTGATGCCTGCCCTGGATGATTGGCGGATCAAGACCTTTTGTTGTGGTGGCTGATGGGCAGCAGCTACTCGACACAGCTGGTGTTAAACCAGTTGGGATCCAGATTTCAGCAAGGAA
>WKFP01014785.1:432381-475917 GCA_011057875.1 Pterocles orientalis | reverse complement strand
ACTAGGTTACAAAAGTACTAGGACTGTAACAAGTGTAGGCTGCTGGCATTTCTGACAGAGGTTAAGTTGATGTAGTACACATTAACTAATTTTAACTTAGACACTTCACCTGTAAATATGTTGACATGATGAACATTTCGTCACTGTTCATAGCTCTGTGAAGTATAGCTGAAGAGCCTGTTTCATAACCTCTCTATTGCAATTTTATGCCACTAACAGTAAAGCTGCCATAGGCCGGGCTGGTTTTATATCCCTTACTAAAAGAGTTTCTGTAAATTGTATCAAGGTTGCATCCTTTGGAGTTTAACAGACCTGTCGATCAGGCAGTACGATGCTTCAGACCCTGAAGAGCAGTTGTCAAGGGACAAAGTATTGATCATGACACCTATTGATGTCACTGCTGTTAAGAAGTTCCATTACAAAAACTGGATTTCAATCTACAGCTGGCTTGGGGCACTCATCAGCTGATGAAAGGGAAAAGCTAAGAAACTGCCTGTGTGCTTACAATTCTACCTGTCTGAAACATCGGTGTAATCCCCACTTTTTGTTTAACATTTACTTAAAACTCACATTGCTTTTTAAGGACTGGCCCCTTCTGAGATGCCTAACTTATTTTAAACTATTGAATAAGGAGGTCAGGGTGGTAATCAGGTCACTCTAGTGTTCTCAGGTTTGCAGAGAAGTCTGTGACAGGGGAAAGGAAGCGAGTTGAATCACTATAAGCCCCAGTTTTAGCACCTTAGCCACAAGATAAGCTTTCCTACATAAAAGCTAGTCTCCACCTGACCAAAAGCCATGGTGTGCTGCTTTCCCCAGAGGCTCAGCTTGCTAGATATAAACCCTTAAGAGTCCATCATGACTCCCAAATGTTTCCAGCTCCAAAACTGCTGTCTTTCTGACAAGCTACTCACCTTACATGTTAAACAGTGTCTTTGCTTCCACTGAACAAGCACAATCTGGGCAACAATCAAGGCTGCAGTGAGAACAAGAATGATATCCATATGCACTGATCCACAGCCGTGGCACTTCGCATGCATCTTCCAATGTTGTAACCTGAAAAGAAAATATGCATGCTATTAAAAAAAAAAAGTCCAGATTGATTTGTTATACCTAGAAGTGACAATAAGCATAAATATGAGAGGTACTTTGTGAGGAAAGAGGTTAGTGTTGTTACGCGTGAAGATATAGGGTAACAAACTAGATGAGAACACTTGGTCTTCGTAACTGGAACTATTGTTCTGAAAAAGGAAATGTAAAGAAATGGGCAGAGAGTTGTCTTTTTTTCTTTTCTTTTTCTAGAAGCTCAGTCCTGAACATAAATATAGCCACAAATGTGTAGTGCCTATGAATTTTAAGGAGACATTTCATAATCGCCAGTCTGGGGCCTGTGTGATCTTTCAGCCCAAAGCAAATGCAAACTCAGTAGAGGGCTTAAACCCATTTCAGCTTCCTTCCCTATAAAGTGAGAATTGTAGCTGGTATTTATCTTCCTTCTAGAATTAAAGAGAGTTTCCTTGAGCTCCTAAGAAAGGAGGGGATTGTCCTTCATAACTAAAGCTGAGTGAGCCTCTGTGGTAGATCAGAGCCTCACACTCCCGTATAAGAATCTTGATCTTCCTCTGAACTTGATGCAAATTAACCTGGGTGTTAGTTTTCCTCTGACCTGGAGCTTTCTGGGCCTGCATTTCAGGAGGCAACAGCACCTCCTGGCTTCTAGATCTGTGTATGCACTGAGTGCACTCCAACTGCACCCTGAAAGGGAGCTGAAGAGACACACATGCACTGCCTCCCTCCCCTTTCTCTGCTCTGGTCTCTGTGGGGAGAAGCACCATGTGTGTGTGGGCCAGAAGGGAGCTGCAAGACGTCCAGGTTGATGCCTGCCCTGGATGATTGGCGGATCAAGACCTTTTGTTGTGGTGGCTGATGGGCAGCAGCTACTCGACACAGCTGGTGTTAAACCAGTTGGGATCCAGATTTCAGCAAGGAACTGTGCAAAAGCCTGAAGTCATTCTCTGCTGCTATTACTTGCTATCCCATGTTAGCCAAACTTTGAATCCAATTAAAACTTTTGACTTTGCAGAAATCTGGATGTAGGTTCAAAATACGTGGTTCTTCCCCATCCTGTTTTCAGAAGCAAAAGTGCAACAGTGGTCATGCCTGTTTCCTTTCAAAAGGAAATGGCTAGGTGCTCAGATGCCACAGAACCAAAGTGGGTACTGATACTAGTGGCAAACATGTCTTTCTTCCCAGCTTTGTGCAAGTGCCACAACTTTGCTGACAGTGTGCTTGTGTTGTCTCGAAGCAGCACATAGGTGTGATGCGCTCAATGTCCCTCCGGATGCAACCAAGGGTGTCCCCTTATGGGCACCACCCTGGCGCTGGGTGCTCTGGCAGGCCAAGCCTGTAGCTGGAGGCAGTGTAGTTGATGTCTATCCTAAGAAAAGGGAAGGTGACAACAGGGAAATAACAAGCTTTTCCTCTCCACCTCCCCTCAAGCAGGCATTAAAATGATGGTTAAAGGACCATTTTTTTTTTATTAATATAGGACTTGCAAGGACAGGAAATGCTATATTCATTATACCTAAAGAAAAATTTTGTTTTACAACAGCAATCTCTGTAAGCATCACTGTAAAGATGTTCCCTGTTTTGTTTTGCTGAGGAACTGATTAAACTGACAGAATAAATAGTTCCAGTAAAACGTTTCAAGAAAAGAAAATTCTTTACCAACTACACTTCTGTGAACAGAATGTGGAAGGTTTCTGGTATCGCTATAAATGTACAATTCATTTAACAAAACATTTGCAAACAATATGTAAATTAACTTACTTCCATTGTTCCTCTGTTGATAATAAATCATTTTCCTGAAACACGTTCAAAACAAATATTATAACTTCACTGTGAACAACAGCCAGATGGCTTTTCTTCTCTTAACCCTCACAACCCTTCCATCCCGTGAGTTGCTGGATAGGTTGGCAAGTTCCCTCTGCCCCTCTCACCTGGAAGCTGCTTAGAAATCTACAGCTACACTGAGGATGGTGGTCACGCAATTTCAACGGCTGCCGTGTATGATGGGGGCAGCTAATAAGTACCCTCAGCTGGACTGACCAAAGGGGTTGGAGATGTACTCTAGAGACCTACAGTTATAGCCTAACATCAGCCAAAAGGGACCTTGGCAGTTATCTGGCCCAGCCTCTAGTGCAAAACAAGAGTGAAGGACATGAGGTTGCTTTGGCCTGAGTCCAGCTGAGTTATTAATATTTGCATGGATGGACTTTTCACTGCTTCTCTGGGCCCCCTGTGGTAGTGAATTATCTTTTTATTCTTCAATACAGGAAGACAAAAATAACTGGAACAAAATTAGCAAGCTGAGGTTTAAATGAAATGTCGCCTAGACTTAATCAAAAACGTCTAGGTCTGATCTTTCAGCTCCTCTGACTAGGCAGCTGTACAGGTACACCGTAAAGTCTGTGGTACAGCTCACACAAAAAGGCTGAAAAGGGGAATTTGAGAGTATTCAATGAAGCCTAGAAGTAGTACTTCTGGTTCCAAACCGGGTTTTCTCAGAAAAGGTCATTATAAAAGATGGTGTTTAGCACTTGTTTTTCTGCCCAAATCTTCCAATTCTGTAAATAAGTCTTTAAATGTTCTCTAAAAATTCTAAAACTCAAGGGGATAATTTTTCAGATTTTTGTGAATGTTTGCTGTTTTTCAGTTGAGATGTCAATTTTTGGTGGTGGTGGTGATTGCTGTTGTTGTTAATGTAACTTGAAGTGTCAAGGTGCTGCTTTATGTTGGGCTTTGTCACGTACATCTTAGCCCTATGGATGACATGTCCTGCATTTTGCTCTGAGTACTGAGCGATATGCCTTAAGTAACTGTGTGACACTGTGCTTGTCTAAGGGAAAAACAAGGAATGTAAGCCACTACTCACTTGGGGAAAGACATAGACTTAGAATTTAAGTACCAAAAGATACAGCTGCACCTAGCAGAAACTTCAAACCCATCTAGATGCCTGGCTGCCACTCCTCTTCCTCAGCTCCTTTTGCTGTTTCTGTCTAGAAAAAGTTTGAGGCAAGTGGCTCCTGATCTCTCATCTTTGGAGGTCATGAGAATTGAATTGTGGGAATAAGGGGAGAGAAAAAAAAGAAAAAAGTCTTCACTATACTTTTTGCAGAATCAAGTGAAGGCATTGACATTCTAGTCTTAGTCAGCAAATACCGTAAAACAGATAACTTGCCTTCATAGTTCATATGTATGCTAATATACCTTTACAAAAGTACTGGACTATGCTGCAGAGTAATCTCAGAGCTGAATTAAATGGCAACAATTGCATTATACAGCTCAAGGCAGAGGTGCATTTCAATTCACACTGCGTGATTTGTTTGTTTACCAGCTAGTAACTGAGAACTTGCAGATTCTGAAAATGAATTTATATCTTGCTAATCAAACCTGATTTCTGTTGTCACTATGCAATAAAATTGGAAATACACTTAGGTTAGTTTACATCCCACTTTTCTCAACACCGTATGTGGCAATATTTTGACTCTGTAGCAAGCCAGGGACCAGTTAAGAAGGCGGCTACTGGCCCTTAAAAATTGAATGAGTTTTATTTCAAAGACAGCAGACCATTTGCTAGCATTTCATCATATTCTGTTGCTATACTTCTTCACAAATTATTAAAGTGAAGAACTTGTACAAAATATTGATTTTGTTGTTGCTGCTGTTTTTATTTTTTCCCAACAGACACTGATAATGACACTTCTTCTTTAAGTATCAGCCTGTCTGTGCCAGAATTCGGATGTGGCAGTGGTTAAAAAATGGAAACAAAATTACATCTATGCAGTGTTTCTAGCTTTATTTTGGATACTGCCCAGCCAGATGAATCCTTGCATGTCCAGATCTCCCTTTTCAGCCTCCACAATGGAAGGGAGAGCATTGGGCGCTGCTGTGTGGCATGGGAGCAGGGGAGGGTACTGTGCATGCTGGCGATAGGCAGAGGACACTGAAGCCCTGTTTAATGTGCAGACAGACTAAGGTATCTTCAAGTTTTGTTTGGCCCCCAGGAAAAGAACAATTAAACGTTTCAGATCCAGCCAAGGACTGTAACATTGGTGTGTAATCAGTGAATGGATGGCCACATGCACGATCTTTCCTTTGCCAGTGTCTCCTTGGTAGTGGCAAACTGTGACCTGGCAAGAAAGTATTTGCTACAAATGCAAAGCTCCTGTCTAAAGACAGCACACAGGGTTAAAGACTTGGTGCCATGTGTCCAGTCAGGGCCCCTCTTCTTGCTGCTGGGTAAAAAGTACTTGCTAATGGGGTGTAAACTAGCGTTATCCACCAAAAATAGGACAATAAAATAATACTGGCTTAAAAGGACAGGCAGAATGGCTTTTATGTGAGTAGAAGCACTATTTTCTTGTCACAGTCCAGGTTTATTTATACTGGGATGAAATACAAGCTTCAGAGTGGACAAGCAGTGCCCTGATGTGCACTTTAATTTCCTCATTTGAATGACTGAGTTTTGTTGGTTTTGTTGGTTTTTTTTTTAATCTTGAAAAAAAAAGTAGTTTCTATAAATACTTTTATCATTGATCTCATCTTCATTGCAGTGTTGTACTAATTTTCCAGCAGTTCCTGTCTTGTTTTGAAGTAGATGACAAGGTTGTTGGGGGAAGGCCCATGTATTCTTAGTTACGCTTTAGCCACTAAGCCCCCAGAAACTGTGCCTGGGCTTTTCGACATTGCTGCCCTCCTAATGAAGAGTAATAATGATAAAATGCAGAAAGTTGTATAGAGAGCTACTGTCTCACCCTGTCCCAGCTGTTGTAAAATCCTGCAAAAGCTGTAGGAGGGCAGGGAAAGGCTGAAACTTTCTTGATGGCTCCATTTTCCAAGAGGAAAGGAAAAAAGTGTAGCTGAGCTGGGCCGGGGGAGGTGGGTGACACCAAGCCGGTGGGCTGGGAAGCATGAATGTGGTACAATTGTTTGTTGGTGCCAGATAATTACTTAATGTTATTTGGTGCACGAGACACCACAATGGAGGTGGTGCATGGTCTGCTGGCCCTTCTGAAGCCTGGTATTGAGGATCCTGAAGAGATGGCCACCCATGCAAGTCCCAAATGGTGTGAAGTGCTTCATTTCTAAGTGGCAAGGTTGCCAAGGGCTTGTACATTGCCATTCTCTTTCTGTATCGTGCAGGAGGAGGTTTTTAGTGTGTGTCTGTTGCACGGGGGGAGAAATACCAGCAGTTAGTCTATACGTGCTCACACACAGCAGACATCAGTTCGCAGCAGGGGCTGACCCTCATGGTGTGACGACCCCTGCAGTAACCCAAGGGTGGCCCTGTTCTGCACCAGTATGGAGCAGCCTGGGGCTTGGGTTTGCAACAAGTGTTGTTCAGGTATGGGGGCTGCACAAATTGCTCCCTGCTAGCTGACCGACCCTCCAGCTGGAATGTTGTGCTAGCAAGACCTCGGCAGCCTTTGCCACAGAGTTCTCGCTATGCGGCAGGGCTGTGTGAAGCCCCTAGTATGTGCAGTGATATAATTCATTGATATCAGCCACTGGTGGGAAAGAAAGGCCTTATCTGGGAGAGATAATTGGATAGTGGTATGTTTCCTATGAGTACATACATTTTTCATTTTCAAAAAGATATACAGTGGGTTGCATGTCATACTTTTTATGCAGTTTTGTTGTGTAGTTTCCATACTGGCTGTTTAACCCAGAATATGCTGCAAAACCTTCACGATAAGCTTAAATCCCTAAAAATTGTTCTGTTATAAAAGTAGTACCTTTATATTTCCAAGTGCTCTTTAAGATGCAACAGCAGGATCTCTTTTTGCGAAAGTTGGAAGGCTGAGGTGCATTTACCTCTGACAAAGCAGAAATATTCAAAGGAAAAATTGTATATATTTGTATCCTACTTTTTCCCTTTCTTTCTTCTGTGTTTTAATAAATAGAGCTAAGCAGCCAAAATGAGACCAGGCAATGGAGGAACATTTCTGCATAAAAATAGTGCCCACGTTCACTACACACATACTGTAACTTTATAACACTTATCAAACAAGAGGCTTGGAGCACTTGGCAGAAATCTAATCAGAGCCAAGGAGCTGTGCAAGATGGTGTAAACTGAATCATAGCAATTTAAATGACATATGCAATTAACATTTGGGGCCCTGATTTTCCATCTCAGTCTCTTGACAACTAGGCAGCCCTGTCAGTTGTTAGCTTTACTCCACCATTCAGCAGAATGCAACAAACACTTCAAATTTTACTCTTTGAACTTCCCCCTAAAGACTGCTTTACTGGATTTGTCTGTGTTTTCGTAAACTTGATATACTTAAAAGGCTTGCTTCGGCCTTAGAAGGAAATGACTTTTTTTCTGGCTCACTAGGCTGGTTTCTAGGGCTTCTGGGAAGCAAAAAATAATGGATTTTTTTTTTTTCTTCTTGGAACTTTAGTGGGAATGTCGGAACCAATGAAGCTCCAGAGCAGGTCTGTCAGATAATTCTGGCAAGTTCTCAGTGTGATAACTAAAATATAATACTTTACTGGAAAGGAAAACCCATTAGGAAAATAACAGTAACTAGTATACTTTTTTTTAATATGTCATGATGCATGCAATTTACCAAGAAGGTAAAATAACATAAAAATATTCATTAGATATATTTATGATCAAAGACTAAAGCAAGATAGACATCAGCTGGTTTCACTACAGGCTTAAATCACTGAAAATTGTTTCCCCATACAAGCAATAAAATTTTGTTTTTCTAGCTACCCTGTAAAATATAAAACTGGGACCTCTTCTTGCAAAAGTTGAAAAGCTATTGCTTTTAATGGTCATTTGCACTGGTTAAAATAAAAAGTGCAAGTTTCTATGCACTGAAACATATATGAACACACTGTGCTCTGTGCATTGTCTATTTTATGTTCAGCCTCTGGACATTGTCAGAGAAAAGAAGAACATTTTTATTTTCTGAAGGAGGTGCTCTTAAAAAGCAGAAAAGCACACCAAACAATGGAGAAATAGTGAGTTAATCTGCTGTAAAGCAGGACATGGTGTTTCTCCTCATATCTGCACAAGTTAGTGAAGCAAACCTCTTTACTTCGAATAATGAAAATTCAAGAAACAGTCCCCCTGTTCCCCCAGTGATGTGACTGGCTTAGGAATAGAAAACTTTCTGCAATAAGAATACAATTCTTCTTAGTCACCTTTAATTTTTTAGCTATTAGGGCTCACTTTTTCAGTAGTTTGGTTTTTTTTTTTTAAATGAAAAAGGAAGTCTAAAAATGTGCATTTCATAAAATGAAAGCAGTGAGATCTCTGTTGTCCCAGGGCCCCAAAATCTGGGCACCAATAAAATATTTTAAAAGACTGGCAGCAGACTCATGGTAAAGGCAACACATGTAGACCTGCCTTACACAACAGCACTATCTGGCATCCGTCCCACTGTAGAAATGGGAAATAATTATCTTAGAGAAGCAACATTACTTTTGCCCCTGGTGGTGTTTATGTTGTCTAAGGCATCACTGTGAGTAGCAGAGAGTGGGAGAGTGCTGGGAAGGCTGATGGACAGCATGGCCAGTGGGAGCGGAGTGCCACGTGCTTGCAGATTTAAAATGTGGCAACCAAAGGAGCTTGGAGCTACCTTTCAGGAAAGCTCAGGAAGGAGTAGCAGGACAGCTGAGAGCTGGACAGGGAACTGGAGCTGGTCCATGGGGTGCTGCACTAAGTAAAGAAGATAAAATGACTGGGGGACACATGTAACACACAAACTGCTCTCCTACGTAGGAATTCTGCCTGAACAGTGCAGAGTTCACCGAGCCCAAGCCCTTTGTGCCTGCTCAGCTTGTGGTTCAATACTGTGTCTTTCACCTTGGTATCTAGAGCCTTGGTCTTGCTATCACCCACTGAACTGCAGAGCATTGATCCTGCTGAAGCTGACGGGGTGAATCCCGGGAGTGAAGCAGTGTGGCTGCAGAAGCCTTTGTGGTGCGGGCATGGAGCATGCTGGCCCGTGGCGTGCTGGGGAGGCAGCTGCTAAGCAGCATGGTGCGTATGCAAAGTGGCTTCCCCAGCTACAACCTGGCAACTGACAACACCGCCAGGCCTCCAGACTCCTGCCATATGCCTGATGTTCTGGGTCACACGCTGAAATCCACGCCACGAAGCAGTCGTGTGTGTGTGTGTGCTTTAGTCCTGCTGAAGTCAAAGGGAGTCAAAGAACGTCTTCAAAGTGCTCCAGCACTCCCATGTCTGAGAGGCGCAGGGTCATTGTGCTGTCCTGCTGTAGGGAGGTTTGTTTCTGTCTCACAACAGCTCTGAGACAGCAGCAACGGAGTCAAAGGCTTGCAATACTTTCTGCTGCATTTTCGCTGTGTCCAGAAGGGAGCACATTCCATCTGAATGTGTGTTTGGTTTTGCACCTCTGAGCAGCGGACTGCCCCAAAGCTCCCAAATTTTCAAAGAGTTACATGGGGATTTATCCAGCCAAATCCCATTATAATCAATGGGATCAGGGTGAATAATTACACTGCCGTTCTTTGTAAATAACGAGGAAGGTTGCCAGCTATTGCTGATTACGATGCTGACTTTTGTAGATATAGATCCACGCGTCTGTTGGGAATTGCGCTCAGACCACCAGGTTATTTCACGTATTGGTATAGTTTCCCTGTTTACTGTGCATAGCACTTCAAAGACCCAAGGTTGATGACTTCTGGTCCACTGTGTCAGCAGTCCATCTCCTCTCCCGTCTCCTGTTGTTTCCTTTCACAATCTGAGTAACAAAAAATGGGGGTGTAAATAGAACTCCAACAAAGAGGTCTGTTGAGCCTGTAATGCTCCCCTGAAAGGCGGCTGTCTAGGGGATGAATGGAGCAGGCTCAGCCTAGCAGTAGAGGGAAATGGATGACTTGGCATTGGAGAGTAGCAGCCAGCAGGGTGCATATGCCTAGTGTAGTGGCAAATAATGGTTAAGCTAGTCAGTTGAAGGGCTAAATGAGAGGACATTGTCTAACCCTGTAACCGTAACTAAATCGTAACCTGAAAAGAGTTTATAAACATCTGGCTGCTAGCCCATCTCTAAAGTTTAATAGCTAAATCTGAGGTTCAGAATATTTTGAGGCTGCAATTGAAGCTATTACTTGGAGGTAATACCATCTTAAACAGATTAATTGCATTTCAGGATTGTAGAGTGTATTAAATTGCAGTTTGAGCACCTCTGCTCAGTTTTGCTGTTAAACTAGTTTTCACGAAATCAACATTTATGATTGATGCTATTTCCATTTGGAAATACACACTCGTTTGCAAACTCATTTTGATTTCATGACATCTTGCTGCTGATTTTATAGCTCTGCTCAGTATTTTATGCAGAATTTCAGTCTGGTGATACACCTTAACTTCACTAATAATTACATACCTGTCTTCACTCAGATGCTCATCTTTTTAAGCTCGAATGGAGTGACACATCTGCATCTTCTGATTTCTCACAAATTTAGCAGTGCAGGAGCTCATTTCCCTGTATGGTCCTATTTTATTTTAGTATTGCTACTCAGTGACAACGAAAAGCATGTAGATTAATAAGCATGTGACCTCCTCTGCAGACTAGCCTTTCAATCTTTTTATAGCTCCCATTATTAATAGGACAGCATCTATGTGCTCTGCATTTGTGTTGCAAATACTTACAATAGTTGGAATAATTTTCTAATTACTTAAACAATGCACTGTAGCAGCACCAGTTGAAATTCCTGTAGGCTACAGGCTTGCTAATTGTTTCCTTTAGTAAACCTAATTTATAGGGCTGTGCAAATAGTTGCTGGGTTTAAAGTATTTTGGCAGCTGAACTGAAAAAAAAATGTTATGAACTGAATGGAAACTTCATTTCTTTAGAATTGTCAGCACAGCAACAAGAATTGATTTGAGGTTGTAGAAACATTTTTAACACCTAGCAAACTGTTTCATTTGGTTTTCAGGTACATTTAATAAAAGCAAAGGATTGGATCATAAACATGAGAGGGAAGTAGTCCCAGCTTTCCCGTTTTATCCGCTGGTTGAGGGAGCAGGGCAATTTACCTGAGACATTAACAACTTCAATTCAAGACTCCAAAGTGCTTCAGGTTTTTAGGAAGGTTCACCTAATGCTCAGGTGAAAGTCTTAGCATTGGAAATGAAGTATTCTGGGATGGAGCTCTGTTTATTTCCTAGGATGCCTATGTTAAAAAAATAACCCAAATGAACTAAGCAAGCAAAATCAGAACTTGTGGGTCAGTTTTCTTGTGCAGGATCTTCTCTGTTTGTGAGTCTGGCCTGGGGCCATGACACACGTCTACAGGGGCAAGAGAGAGGCTGAGGATCAGAGACGCGCTCTGCCCCCTCTACTGCGTTTTCTCCCACTGCTGTGCCAAGTGAGTATCCTAGTCGTCAGGCATAGGCTTATTCTTTCTCTATCTCATTTATTCTGTAATTTTATACAATTTGGAAAAGCTTCAGTAGCAAAAGTTGAGGGTGAAACACCCAGAATATTCCCCATTCAAGTGTGGAGCTACCACATTCTCTGCTTACTGGTTGAGCTCTTGATCTGAACTAGGACAAGGAGCACAGAGGGGAGGAGAGGACAGATTTAAACCTGGATCTCCCACAGCCTGGACAAGTGTTTCCCATCTTGTCCCATGGATCTATCCGAGTGTGCATGAGTGTGTATTAGCACAGTTAATGCCCGCAACTGTGCAAGTCTGCTACCAAAACCAGAATATTTAATTTCAGAAATGTCCACTCCCAACCTTGGAAGTGAAAAAGAAACAGCGGTAGGTGAATTTGCCCAGTTTATTTGAGTCATCCAAACCAATAAACCATTTAATGAAAAAAAAGTTCAGGCAACTTCATCTAGTTAAAGGAACTTCCCATACTGTGAAAACTGACAAAGACCTTGGGTATTCCATTTATCTGAAATTTCTATCAATACTGTAACTTTTATAACATTTTTGAAGAGGCTTTTGTCCTGGAAAATCTCTGAGCAATATCATGCGCTTGGGGAAAACTGTTAAAAAAACTTGCAGAAGACTGTCTATTTTTTGTTGTTTTCTTATTTTGGACTAAACCCAGCTATTAAATATCTTATTTGTCAGTATTTGTGAACACTATGCATTTTTATAGTCCTCAGGTTTTCTTCCTGTTCTTTTAACACACTTGAATCTTAGCAACCTCAATTAAGAACCTTTGGTTTTTCTCCCCTCTGTTTTTCTCAGGGCAAAATAAGATTGACTCAAAGATGTATCTACTATATCTTTGTTGCTTTACTCTGAATGCCTCCAGAGGAAAGTAAAATACAAAAAGAAGGCACTTTGCCATGCACGGACCGAAGTGTATGCAAACTTTGGTCATTCTGGTGCTCAAGGTAAAGTCTAGCAGATCTAACTCTTCCCAAAGATGAGTATTTTTCTTCTCCCCCACTTCCTTTCTCCCCACCTGCAACCTCCCTGCTAGCTCTAGCATTTATACCATAACACTGAGAATGAGCATGAAATGTCAAACTAGCAATTCCCTTTTGGGGTTAAGCTAGCAGCAGATGACTTGAGGACTATGCAAGTCCCTGCCCTGAACTGGGGGTTTGCTGTGACCTGTTGTATCCCTATCTCTAAAGATAAACTTGAAGAACCAGCCCTCCTCTGCCTTCCCTGGGATCTGCACTTTTATCTCTAGTCGTTGCTCACCAACGCTTTTTGCTGTCAAAACCCTCTCCGCTGCCCTAGCAACAAGCATCCAGGCTCTTTTCCAGCTGACATAAGCTTCCTGCCACCTCCTGATGACAAGTGCTTCCAGCATTTCCAGCTGTCAGGCTTTCAGCATCTGCTCTGTATGTCACCAGGCTGACTTTGCTGAACCTCAGGCAGCTTTGCACTCAGCCAGTTGCCTGATGCTGCACGGTAAGAATGATTTCATTCTGACCACAGTCACTTGTCCACCTCTTTATGCGCTGTAACAGTGACAGTCAAGGTTGCTGTTTCTCCTCTAGACAGTTTCTGCTATTGCATTTTTATACAAATATATGTTTTATTCAGACTTAGTCAGTTATTGCATTAATACTATTTCAGAGCAGTGGCTTTAGCAGGGCTCCATTAAATCCATTCAAAATGCTTCTCTTCTAACTGGCGTTTGAGCAGGAGTGGCTCTTCTGAATTGTTGGTGTCCCTAATTTATATAGAGAGTGACATTTAGAAAATAAATACTCTTACTGTTATAGAGTTGGACTCTTCAAAAGCAGTCAATACTGGATTTACTCTATTTCTGTTAATATGTGTGGAATTTTTCTGCAGATTTCCCTAGGACCAGATCTAGGCCATCATTTCACACTTCATAAAGTCTACCTAGGATGTGTGTTGGTACCAAATTCCCTGGTAAATCTTGTCCTCATTTTTTTAAGCTCTGTTTCTGCACCGCCCTTTCAGCAGTGTGTCAGAAATGGAATACATCAGCCAGATTAGAATCTCCCACTGAAGTAGATTATGCCATTACAGTATTCACCAGCACCTTCTTCTTATCTGTTTTTCGAGTGCTGCTGTGTGTAAAGTTTTCCACAAGCTCTTCTAGATCCTTTTTCTCCTTGAGAGGATCAAAGATAGAATGAGTGTGGAAGACGGGCAAGCAGCAGGAGAGCCCAGTTGGCAAACACAGCAAACCTGGGCCTTGGGTGCTCAGCTCTATAGAGATTGCTGTTAGGCAGAAAAGGTGTATTTTTTACGTCAAAGACACAAGGGTGCTGAGCCTTGCCCTGCAGATGGTCCTTAGACTGCCATCTGAAGGGATCCAACCTGCTGCTCTCCTACCCCTTGGGAGCTCGCAGAGCTGGAGCAGCACACCAGCCCTTGCATATGGGAGCAAATGCAGTGTCTCTTCCGTCTTTCATTTTGAGAAATCTCATTAAATAACTAATTTGTCAACTGTAATTCTATATATTGCTTTTATATCGCTCCTTCTTGTTATGTGCTAGTTAGTTGCAGCAGTTGCTAGGCAAGCCTTAACAGTTAATGTAGTTTCCTGCTCTGTTGTGTTGTAGAAAAGAGCATTTCATACAAATCTTTTCTTGTTCATCTGCTTAATGTAATAATACAAAGTTGAGAAGGATGCTAATCCTTCCAGCAAGATTTCTAAAGCTCAGTTCTGGATCAAGGGACTGGTTTCAATGCAGTGTTTTCTTGTGAAGGTAGAGCTAGCTTTATAATTCCAGAGCTCTCCCAGTAAGTCATACGTTCTACTGAAATGACGGAACAAAAGGGTTAAGACAATTTTAACATTTCACATGTGTGAGACAGATTATGATACTACTACTTGCTAATATTTTCAGCAGTATAGATCCCATTTCCAAAATCCCTGAGTGCCAAGTACATTAAACTCTCTAAGGATATATGTGTTGCAGCCAAATTTTTGAATATATGTGAGTACCTGAAGCAACATACAAGCATCTGTAAGCATCTAACAGGATTTTAAATATGCCTGTTACGTTGCTTCCAACAAAATTATTTTTTTTGTCTTTTTGTTGTGTAAATTACTAAAAAATCAAAACCTAAGAATACTTTGGAAATTGAGCTTATGCTTTAGTTTTGTAGACTCTTTTGAAAATCCATGCTCTATTTAAAAATCCATATTGTGTGAGGAAAAGAAAACCAACACCATTCACATCACTGGGAAGACTGCTGTGCTACAAATCACAGAATTTAAATAAGAGTACATGAAAATTTTTCCCATATTGAAGAATCAAGCATCTGAAAGAAACAAAGAAGCTGTGTGAGGCTATAGGATTATCTTGAAAATATTTTTTTCCCTTGTTGAAAACAATTATTAAATCTCCTAATTCTTAAATTGCAGTATGTTTTCTTGTCCTGCCTGATTATTTGAGGGGGGCTTGCTCTAGTTTCTGAAACTCTACCTCTCAAAACTCTTTTGCCTAATGTATTACAATTAAGCTATTGTTTTGCTTAGGCAAGTGGCCTGACTTAATTCAGGTTTGTGCCTCAGAGTAAACTGCAATGATTAATAGCTTTGTGTGCGCCTAATGATGTGAGCCCTGCAGCCACGAAAGCACCTGTCTCAGGGTGTAAGCAGCCAGAGTTCAGCATTGCGCCTGGCTGGAGATCCACATAACAAAAAAGGCAATTAGACAGTGTTAGGGATTTGAAGCAAACTCACAATGCAGGGAAATTGCCAGGGAAAGATTAGTTATCTCTTGCCTGATAAAAGCAGGTATCAATGGAAAACTCTTGTTTTACGGAGATAAAGTTTGATGTCTAATGAAGACTGCCAGGGTTAAGCTCTGGAAACAAAGATCTGGAAAGTTGAAAGTGTGCTTAAATTAGCATTTCTGCTGCCCTTTCAGATCACTCCTAAACCTGATAGTTGCTGCTAGCTTTGTCTATGCCTCTAATGGCAACCTGTTGTGTCCAAACAGAAAATTCTCTGTGCTTTTAGCATCATTTTGGTGGACTGAAAATTACTCCAAAAGGATGATCTGCAGCATTTGGATCTTGAAAGAGCTACATTAATAGTATTGCTTCATTGTGGGTCTTAGAAGATATATATGCTCTTTCCTGGGTCTGTTCTGTAAGACACTGAGCATACCTTCTAACTTGTGCTGGTCTTTCTGGCAGGACAGCTTCTCTGTGTGTGCAGCGCTTGGTTTTGAAGTTTGCTCCATCAGCTGCTTCTGGGTGCAGCTTACTCCATCGCTGGGTTATTTTGATCAGTTGTGAGAGCGATGGGCTGGCTGGCTGATTGCTGAGGTGTTCCTCCTGGCTGGGTGACAGCCTTGCTGGCTGACCTCGGCCAACTGGCTTTAACTCCAGCGGAGGATAGTGGCTAATATTTTCCAAGGTATCTAGGTGATTTAGGAGCCCACAGCTCACCCTGAAAGGGGCTGATGCATTTGGAAAATGTTACCCTATTAAACTCACCCCAAAGGGATATAGCATGGGCTAATTTATGTTTGTAAGACAGCTTGGGGTCTTGGATTCCTGTGATGTGAGTGTCTTGCACTCTCTTCTTCATACAGAGGCAAACAAGATCCATTCCTGTGGTTGATTCATCAGACAGTCAGGCTGTACTGAACCTACATCTGCTGATAAGAAAGCAACTTCTAGATAAATCATACAGGCATGTCTCTGAAGCCTAGAAATAAGAACTTCTGGCTCCAATAACAAAAGCCTGGGCTGCCCGACCTAAGGAAGGCCATCTACTGCTCTGGTAGCAATCAATCCATCGCCCTTCCTCCAGTGTTGCCAGCTGTGGGCATGTTATGAAGGCTCACAGGAATGGTAGGTTTGGTGAGGAAGGCAGCAGTCTGCAGAAACAGCAAAAAAGGGGCTGCCCTGCCAGCTGCATGGGGTGGCTTATGCCCCAGCAGGCACCTGGGGAGGGGACAATGGGGTGGTCTGTTCTTGAGTCATGATGGCTCTGCCCTTGGCTGATGCCCTCCATGGCTGATCAATGGCATGATGATCTGAAAGAAGGTTGAGAGAGGTGCACCGTGGCTCCAGTGGAGGAACACAGGGTTATAACGCTGGGGCTGAGATGTGTGGGAGACCTGGCAGTGCAAGGGAAGGTGTGCTTTATCTGTGTGCTCTTCATGCCTGCTGTATTCTTTAGATATCCTCATGTTCTCCTGCTGCAGAATAGGAATAGTGACCATGCCTGAGGTGACCAGCATGTGTCTGTGGTGCTCCTTGTGGCATTCAGCCACCCTCTGGTCCTCGCAGAAAATCATTAAGAAGTTTAAATGCCTCTTGCTGAATTTCCCACATGAGTCTTTTAATGTCTTAAGCTGGTCATTAGGATTTTTGTGGCTTGCGTGTAGTTATACTGCATGAGTTTTTTAATAAACCACACTGAGGGCGAAAGTGTCTGTGTGAGAGGGGGGCTGAGTAGCTTCTCTGTGGGTGTCTGAAGTGAGTGAGAAGTGAGTGAGAAAGGAAAGGATTAAGAAGTAATTAAAGGATAGAGAGAATGATAAATGAGGAAGAAAGGAAAAGACTGTGAGGAATATTGCTGATGAATTTTAAATTTGAACTTGGGCAGTCGTTTTTTTTACACACTGAGGGGGAAGAAGAAGTTGGAAGGAGCCTTGGTTGCTATTATGCTTACAAATTATAATCTAAGTGCTGCCTTGATTATATGCCATTCTGATTGCTGTGGTCTAGTGATTAGAGCATAAAATTTGGAAACAAAAAATATGCTGCTTTTCATGACTGTAAAGGACTTGCTGGGTGGTTTTGAATGAGTTATTTCACTTCACTGTGCCTCATTTTCCTGATCTGCAAAATAGGGATATTAATTTCTATTTTAGTGAAGGCAGCCTGAGAAACTTAAATGGAAACTTCTGTATAAATGTCAAGTATCATTATTATTGTTCTTAAAGTAATGCATTGTAGTCAACTGCTTTTATAGTTTTTATGAAAGCAAATACAATGGGAGCTACATAATTGGCTGTCTAACAATGTTGGTTTAATTAGAAGAAGACAAAAAGTGTCTGAAAAATGCAACAATGGGTTGCCTTTTTTCATCAATTGCCAAAAAAAAAAATCTTCTAGATCTGAACCATACCAGAGTAATGAAGTTACTCTGAAGTATATGCGACACACTGATCAGAAGTAACAGGCTCAGACAAATGTTTGTTACATGTTTGGTTCACTATTTGCCTGGCAAAGTCAAAGATTTTCAGTTATTGTCGAGGGAGTAAGAGTAAATGTGAAAAATTTATGTGTTTACTTCTTTGCCAGCATCTCGGAGATGAAGCTTCCTCAGACTGTGACTTTAAAATCCTAAATTTTCCCTTGAATAGTTTGAAAGGTTCTATACGCCTTTGGAAAGAGGTAGTATAACAAACACTGACACTGTCCTCCTGGACGGGGTGATTATGACCCATCTTTTAACACCATGCTGTTAGGAGAAGGTAATGGAACTAAACCCTATTGCTCTTCTCATTTGCCTAAATCCTGCTTATCTGAAAGGTAATTCTGCCTCTGCCAGTTCACCCTGAGGGTGGGTAGGCCCACTGATTATGTCCAGGGCCACATGCAGAAGGCTTTATTGGTGGGGGAATGCTGGATGGCAGGATGCTCTTAATCTGGGACACTGATTATACTGGCAAAATGGAGTGTTTGACAGTCTAGTTTATCCTTCTTCTCCTGCATCTGTTCTAACAGGTGCAAGATTTTGCTGGTGTAACTGTTTATTTTGTGATGGAGGAAGGTGAAGGTTTGGGTTATTTTAAGACAGAGCGATCTTGGTCATAGGTGATGTGTCTTCACACATCTAAGTGATTTGGCAAACGATCTGGTATGTAGTCTTGGCCTTAACGTGACCCCAGAGTGAGTAACTTGTGACCTGTTTGTCCTCACCAGTGTCAGTGCTGCTGCCTTCTAGGACAGCCCAGTTGAGATAATTTTATGGTTGCTGTAGGAGGACTTAGTATCTACAAGGCAGGCTGAGTGGAGCAGTCCTGGCTGTTTGTTTTCAGTTCCCAGAGACTGCATTGCAACAACCGTCTCTTCAAAGTGCTTTCCACCACCAGGCAGCAAAAGCCCATTTTCTGCAGGCTCATCTTCAGCCAGCTCCTCTTTATCTGTGAGCTTGTTCCAAGGCTGTTCAGGGACAGGTATTACAGTACATGTCGAGTGAGATGGGCAGAGTGATGCAACATCTGGATGCTGATGAACATAGTACCGGAATTAAATAAATTAATTAAAATTAATAACTTCACTATAGCATGAAAAGACTCAAATATGTTTCCTGGGATGCCAGATCCATTCAGAAGTAAAGTTTTAATGATATTTCAGGAAGGTATTGGCCTTTAAATAAAGACACTGTTTCACAAAACAATTAAAAGCTAGTTTGGAATGGGGCTTTTGGTTGATGGTTTGCGTTTGGTTTTTTTTTAAATTGTTATAATTTTGAGGATATCTGTGAGGACTGCTCTTGTCTTGCTTGGTCAGTCCTCTCGTTGTTTATAACAGGTGTAATGAGTGCTTGAAGGCTTTGGGAGAGGGCAAACAACTCATTTTTCTAAAACAAATGTAACATGCTGGATCTTTAGATTTTATCTTTTTATCCTGATGGTGAAAAAAATAATTCTAAATATATGAAATTAACATGATTTTTTACTTTAAAGAAAAACCTAGTTGGATTTGCATTCTGTCGGTGAATGATTAACATAGGATGTTGTCTTTGGGAACATTGGACTGCTCATCCTCTCAGTGAAGCTGAGAGGAATTTTTTTTATATGTGACAGCACTGGGAAGCAAGACTGTTTTTCAGGATAAGTACAATAAAATTAGAGCAGGTAATGCTCTCAATCAGAAAACATTTGCAAGAAAAATGCTGAAAAACATTCCTCTAGTTACACTATTAGGTAAGTTTTATTTTCTTTCTCAGTAAGAATAGGGAGTGTACATAGAAACAAAACATACCTTGCTCTACCATTATTCTAAATCACTAGTTGCAAATGAGATTTTTCTGTCTACTCTTGCACTCCTTAATATGTTTTTTTTTGAGTGTAAGAAATGGATAAATTGATCTGTTTTTTTAAGCGAACGGTCTCATTGCAATTCCACATCAGCAAAAAGCAGTCTTCCGAGAAGATGAGATGATAATGCAAGTGGTTGAACCAAGGAGCCACAGAAAACTTCATCTTGAAGAGCGCAATAGACCCATATTAAAACGAGTTGACTGAACCTCAGACCCATGTCTCATGGGTTCATCTTTGGGGAAATGAGGTCCACTGTGTTTTTTCTGATTGCAGCACTAGATGCTTCCTTGGGCTTCTCTACTGGCCACCTAGGGTGGATGGCCAAATTCTATTGCTGTGACAAAGCCCAGTTGGACAGCTTTCTCCCAGTTCTCCCAAAACAGACTGAAGTGAATACAGACCGAGACAATGGGTAAACTATGATGTAAAGTTTATATACAAGAATATAACATTTATCTGGAGTATTTACAAGGTTAATTAAAGCAATATTTTACAACTCTTCAAGGTTAACCACTAGGTATATTACAGTTAGGCTACAGATGGTTTAATTTCAAAATAATAATAAAAAGTTGCATTCAGATCAACCAGCTCCAAAACTTGCTAATTTTTTTGAGAGAGAAGGGCTCAGACTTGTGGAAAGTAAAATGTGAGAACGGTTAACATACTCTTACTGGTGCCTGTGTATTACATGCAAGAGTCGTAACATGACCTTTATAGTGTTAATATAGATGGCAAGCCATTTCACCTCGGTGAAAGAGTTACACCCAGTGTGACAGGCCAGTTGCACACGTGGCTGTCTTTCTCCGAATCTCCTATTTTTGCACAACAAACATGCATGTATACAGAGAAGCAACAATATAAATGAACCAGCATTACCAAAATGAAGAGGGAACAACCTCAGACCAAAGTCACATTTGCAACCATAAAAAAAAAAAAAGCGTTAAGCGAGATACTTTAATACTTCTCAAAAATAGTCATGATTTTTTTTTTATTACATTTTAACCTATGTACAAAAATGGAGGGTTCCCTCCCCTCTCGGTGAGCGGTCACCATATCTCATGCCCATGGCATCTCAAGGCTTAGAGGGGCTGAAGCAAGAAGGTGCGGGAAGCCCAGAGAGCTCAGGACAGAGGTGGCTGCTGGAGGTGGCCAGACCCAAAGCCACTAACACTGCAGTTTGCGGATGCTGCGGGAGAACCTCTTGAAAGCCCGCTGCCCCTTCTGCCACCGCTTCAGAGAGGTGATCACCAGTTCCCCAGCTTGCTTTTGTCCCATCACCAAGTAGGGGACGTTGATGTCGTTCATTTCGTCACAGGTACACTGGAGGCCACCTTTGAGCCAGAGCACGATCTTCCTCAGGTCTCTTTCCGTCAGCCCATTCAGCTTGTAGATGGTTTTGCTCTTTGTTTCTGGGGTGATCTTGGTATCCCCATTGATGTAGGCAATCTCCTTCACTTTTATCTTCAAGGCTAACAGAGTGAGGGGAGGGGGAAGCAGTGAGAGGGAGAGAGATTGAGAGGTTTTTTCCCATTAGTGCACATAAAGAGGACCTGGGGAGGGAGGTGCTCTATTGCTAATTAAACTGTCAGGGCTGACAGAAGAGGCAGCAGGTGGCACCATTTCTAAAGCCACAAAGGGCATGCAAGTCATTTCAGTTTGAATCAACCTTAGAGTTGAGGGTTTTTTGGGTTTCTTTTCTCCTCCTCCCCTTCCCCTTCTTTTTCTTTCCTTTCTAAATGAATATTTTCTCCAGCTTTTCTCATGTTTGCAAACAGAGAGAGGGTAGGTTTGCTACGTTAAGCAGAATTCCCCTTTTTCTTGCTGGGAAAGGATGGTCTTCCTGAAGCTAGAGTTTGAAGGGGAGGTGGGGAGGCAAGGACCTAGACCTAATCTGAAACCTGATCTCTCTGTGGCTGAAAACTTCTAAACTTAATTTATTAGGCTGGAGAGAATTTTAGGCAAACCTGTAAGGAAATGATATTTCACATGCATTGTTTTTTTGAAAGAATAGATCCCATGGAGGGCAAATTGGTCCAACAGCTGCATTTGATTTGGTAAAATATCTAGGAGAGGGATGCAGGGCTCTGTAAGAATCTGTGGGGCATGTTTAGCTTTAGGAGGATTTATCTGAGTGCAATTTGCCAGACCAAAGCTATTGGTTGTTTTAGCGATTATGTCCCACAGTCATGGTTTCAGGTTGTGTGGTTTTTGGTTGTTTTTTTTTTTTTTTTTTTTTTTTTTTAAAAAGACTTCTGAGTTGTTGTAGATATTTATGCTACAAATCTGTTTCCAGGTATAAACATTGACCTATTATAAAAGGATTCCCCTCCTCATTCCCTTTTTCTCTTTAAATGCTAATGTGTGGATAATGTGCCGTTCAGTTGTCTGTGTCCAAGGGGCTTTCTTGTCCTCTTCTAACCCTAGATCTTCCCATTAAGTTTATATCCCCAATTGTCTGTGCATTACCTTCTCTGTCAAATGATATATAGAGCTTCATTCTTAATCTGCAGAGAGAGTCTTTCTTACGATACATCAGATTGGTCATGCAGCTCTTTCACATTCGCCTAAATTAAGCTTTGCTTTGCTTCTCCCCAGGCAATAGTCTGTATGAAAGATTCTTTTAAAATTTTTTTTTTCATTTTACTTTTTATTTGGCTTGCCAGCAACATCCACATAAAAGAGCACTACTTCGAAACAGCAAACAGAAAAGGACTATTAAAAAGGGCTACTTTTTATTCCGAGGTAGAATTTTGTGTTTCATGACCCAACGGGCAGACAGGTCCATCTGCAGATAAGACAAAGCCCTGCCTTTATTCAGACACATCTCCCACTGACTCCACTGGGAGTTTTACCCGATCCTCAACTCCCAAGTTTCAACCTAGTGGGCTCTGCCTCCACTTACCAAAGTCATTTTTGCAGAGGTTTTCCACAATGTCGTTATCGTCTTCATTTTTGTTTTTGCAGGCATCGCAGACCTTGGGTGCTGGAAAGGCAAGCGACAGTCCCCGTCAGGTTCGGGCAGAAAGGAACAGCAGGTGGCGTTGGGAATCCTCGGGGAAAGGTCGGTTTGCCATCCCTCGATGGCCGGGGGGTGCCCCTGCGCCTTCTCCACCCCCAGCCCCGGCAATGCCTGAGCACTTCGCCGCCCCTTAACCTTGATGCAGGCTGGAGGGGGGCACGGTGTGCTTTTAAGGTCACCCCAAACCAAAAGGTGTTGTGTGTGTGTGTTTTTGTTTGGTCGGTTTTTTGTTTTGTTTTGTTTTTTTGGGGGTTTTTTTTGGGTTTTTTTGATTTTTTTTTTTTTTACGGGGGAAAGAGTAAAGACCGGGGGCACACGACCAGAACACCCCAACCCCGCGCTTCAGCGGTGCTCTTTGCAGAGGGAGGATGTCCCTTTGGCAGCCCCCCGGCTCGAGTCCGGGGTCCAGGACCTTTCCTTTTGGGACGGGAATGGGCACGGGCAAAGGCTGCGCTGCCAGTTCCCCGACGATGACTGCGATTTCCCCGCTCCCCTTTGGAAAGTCTCTTTGACCCTGACTTGTGGCCCCCTTCCCGCTCCCCCCCGTCCTGCACCACCGGGGCGTCTGTAACCAGGGGGAGTCGCCCCCGCTCCCCTGCAGAAAGCTGGGGAGGGGGCCCCGCTGCCGGGGCGGCTCATGGAGGGGCAGAGGCTCCCTCTTACCTTCCCTGGTGACCGGGAGGATGTGGTCGCTGCTGGCCAGCGGGATGCAGAGGTCATTGTCCTTGGGGAAGCGGCTGCAGTCCAGCATGTCGGGCCAGGGGAAGCCGAAGGCGGACATCACCGGGGCGCAGCTCTCCTTCACCTCCTCGCAGAGCGAGTGGCAGGGCTGGATGATCTCGTCCAAGTCATCGATGCAGACGGGGGCAAAGAGGGAGCAGAGGAATTTCCTAGTATCGGGGTGGCATTGCTTCTGCACCAGCGGGATCCAGGTGGAGGCTTGCTCCAACACCTCCTGCACCGTCTCGTGGCCCAGCAGGTTGGGCAGCCGCATGCTCTGGTACTCGATGCCCCGGCACAGCAGCATCGGGGCGGGGATAGGCTTGCAGTTGGAGCGCTTGTAGGAAAAATCGGGCTCCCCGAAAGGGAACAGCCCGGCGGCCGAGCCCATGCACTGGGACGCCAGCAGGAGCAGGGCGCAGAGGCGGCGCTGCATTTTGGGGCGCGGAGGAGGAGGGGAGGGGGGCTGGTGAAAGGTTTGGGGGGCCGGGGTGGCAGCCGCAGGCAGCGTCCCCCAGCCCGGGCTCCTGCCTGCCCGACGGGGACGGAAGGTCTGAGCGAGATGCGGGGGTAAACGGGAGTTTTCTGAATTTTTTGTATGCAAATGGCAGGGGGAGAGCGGGGGCTGGGAGGAGCCTGGTGACAGCCATCCAGAAAGGATTGGTCACTACTTTTCTTGGTCTGCTTTTGCTCAGGGGGATTGTCTTTTGGCAGGAAATCCTTGCCAGAAACGGTACTGTGCGAGCAACGGGGTAAAGGGGGGAAAAAAGATTCTCCGCGAACAAAGAGCTGCGAAAGGCCGAGAAGCCCCCTCGGCCGGGCAGGGGGAGAGGGTGAGCTTTGCCTCAAACACAGCTACTGCCAAGCGGCGGGACCCCCTCTTTCCCCCGCGGACCCCCCGCCCACGTTCGGCGCTTTCACTGCCAGCGGATGCATGATGTGGCCGGGCCTGTTCCCCAAGCGGGGGGTAAGGCTGCCTGCTCCCTCAGCCCCCCGGGGGGTGTCTGGCACCTCCAGCCCATCCCCGCGATGCTGACATCCCCTCCTGCCCCTAGCTGTCCCCTGTGAGGTGCGGGGGGATGCTGTGGACCCCAGCCCTACAGCCCCTGGATGGCCCCTTGCCACCAAAGGGGGTTTGGGATGCTCCCAAAGTGGGAGCATCCAAGTGTTTTTGAAAATATTGTCACCTGGCACGTTTTTCAGCGGCTAAAAGTGTGGGCCTGGCTCTGTGCAGCATTCGCTCCTGTCTTCACCTAGAAACTCCCTTATAGAATTATGTTTGTGTTGATTTACCACAAAGGAGAAGACAACAGGCAAGGCGCTGGGATCACGACTCAGCCTCAATGCAATTTGGGTATTTCTTAGATTTTTAATAATATTATTTATGGGATTATTATTGAAAAGAGTAGGCCTGTGTAGTATCATTTTGTGGTAAACCACATTAATTAATCAGCTACTGAATATGTCTCTATATAGAGATGTTTTATGAAAAGCTCATCTTAGCCATGATGACTTCTGTGAACTCCAGGATCCCTGTATGTCCAGTGTCCAGACTGGGCTTCCCAGAGCTCTGGGTCACTGCTTGCAGCTTAGGAAGGAGATGGAATGTGCAGTATTCCCCCAAGAAAGGCATGGGAACACCGTGTTGCCCCAGGCGGGCTATTGCCACACTCTGAAGCCAGTGCCAGCTCCTTCAGAGGAGGCTTCAAGATCCTTTCCAGCGGGCCACGCTGGATGTAATCTCACTGTAGGCCAGCTTCTCTCTTACACAAAATTGTTTCGTACCTGGGAAATGGATGTCCTGGATGTCTAATATCACTTGTGGAAGGGCTTAAAAGTAGTATATTTCTTACAGCTCCACATATTCTTGCTGTTTATTATCTATGTTCAAGTCATTCTTTTTAACAATAAATCTGGAAGCTCTCGGCCTCAGTTGGCTTGCATGGCACAGAGCCCCACTGATGACTTACAGTGCCCATTTTAAGCCCATTTTGCCAAGTCCTAAGGATTGCCAGAGGCTGTAGCTGTTGCCACTTGCAGGAAATGTCACTTCCAGCTCCAAGTGCTCATTTCACCAGCTTCTGTTCCCAAAATTGTCTTCAGTGGAAGGGGACCTACCAGCATGTACTCTGAATGGCCAGGCTTTTCACCAGGTCTTTGTAAAAGGGACAAATTTGTGGCTTGTTTTGCTCACTCCTTTTTTCACTGCTTCTCATTTTTTGGAGTCATCGTCATCCCTTCAGGTGGATCTCAGAATGATCAGAAGACAATTTGCCCACTCCATAAATTCCCGGTAGCCCTGTACACCCCTTCCCACAGACCCAGTTGTCTGGGCTGTGTGGGAGCAAGGATCCAAATCTGAACAGACTCTGTTTAGACTCATGAGAATAACCATTTTCTGTGGTGGAGCATGAGACATTTCCGACAGAAATCTGCTCATTTTTTTCACCAGAACTGTTTGCTTGTTTGTTTCCAGCCCGCAGGAAATCAGGAGGAAAAACACACCGTTTTTCCCGGATTAAGCTTTGCTTTGAAACGAGGCTTTACAAGACCTTACTATTTCCATTTCTAATCACCCTTGATTAACTTATTTACTATAAAACCTGAAACGGGACGGCACCTGCAGCTGGGAGACCGCTCTCCCTGGAGTTCGCAGACGCCAGGTAATGGCTCTGAGACACCCCAGTCCCTCCCCAAGGAAAGGTGGGGGGCTGGAGGGTTTGGGCACCCTCCCTGGTAAAGCCCTGAGTGACTTGGTCTGACATGGGGGAAGCCAAGCAGGACAGTGCCATTAAGATACAACAATGGTTTAAGGTACTTTTTTGTTGTTTTGATGGGAGCATAGGCTTTTGAGCGCCCATAAATTCATCAAGTGGTACGGACAGTTGATCTGTGTTAAGCCCCTAAACATAGCATAAGTATTTAAGCCCCCTTAGAAGCTTAAAGTGTTTAAATCACCTTAAATCTTTGGAGTGAGGTGAGAGAATGAGCAGCCTGCCAAAAAAGACCCCAACCACAGTCCCCTTCCCCTCCAAAAAAAAAAAACACAAAACAACCCAGTGAAATTCACCTGATGGACGGTGGTGAAAATTAATGAACCACAGGGAAAATGACCAGAGCCCTTGGTGCCTGCAGGGAGTTAAGACTAGCATTGTGTTCTAAAGAGTATGCCTAGTCTATGCTGTGTTAAAACCATGGTGCTGCTGCTTCTTGCTCTCAAGCCTTGGTGTGGGCTCAGGTCTTCTGCACCTTTTCCTGGAAGCTGAGAAGTGGAAAAGGGAAAACACATTGACGCTTGCCTGTCTGCTAAAGAGTAGGCAAGGCTTGCTCCAATGCAGGCAGCAATAAATACTATCAATTTGTTAATCTGGCCGTTGCATATTTTTCCAAATTCATTGCTTTAAGATCGTTTGGTCCCTTACTTGGCTATGTACTGTATGTAGGAGCCTCTTTGCACCCCCTCCCCAGACTCTAAGACCCATGGAGGTGCTTTGCTGATGTGATGAGCTTCAGGTGAAAGCTCTCATCACTGATGGCTTCCCAAGCCTGAGCCCCTTATTACGTTGTCAGTGAGCTGTGGGCAGCATCATGCTTTTCAGTTGCAGAATCGTGGGATAACTGGCTAGAGGGGACCTCAGGAGACTGTCTAGTCCAATCCACTCTCTGAGTCGAGAGTTCAGGTAGGTAGCTTGCAGCCTTATCCAGCTGAGCCCTCCCTGGGACCTGGGAGGCTCAATTCACGGCTGTGTTACAACTTCCCTCCCCTTCCTGGGGAAAACCCTGAGCTTTTGGCCCCTATGCAGCACACAGGTTGGTTTCCCACTGGGGAAGATGGGAAGGCCAGGATGGGTTATTGGCTACACTGGGAGCACTGATTTGCAAAGGGAGGCATGTACCTATAGGGAGCAGACAAGCCTTACCCTGCATGAAGCACCCACCTTTCCCAGGCGGCTGGGTGCTGCTTTCACCCCTGAAAAAGGTGGTCCAGCCTCTCAGGGGCTCTCTAAGCATAAGTTTGAGGAATTACCCTTTCATTAGTAACATTGTAGGGGAACGAAAAAAGCTGTGGCTTTTTATCCCTTTCTCTGTAACCCATAAAATGTCAGTGGTGAGGACAAAACTGTCTTTCTCCCCATGATGAAAAATATCTTATGAAAGTGTCTGCTTACCTTTAAAAATGTGTTCCGGTGTCACACTACCAAAATATTTTTACTGTTTGAATCTCACAATTGC
Source organism: Pterocles orientalis (assembly GCA_011057875.1). Taxonomy (NCBI): domain Eukaryota; kingdom Metazoa; phylum Chordata; class Aves; order Pterocliformes; family Pteroclidae; genus Pterocles; species Pterocles orientalis. The sequence goes on along the minus strand of WKFP01014785.1, from coordinate 448,431 downwards.
ATTTGATAGGGAAAAAATAGGATTGCTCAGGTTTTTGATGCGAAGCAGCTCGGTAACAGATCCCTCCTGACTCTGTTTCGGTGGCTGATAAGGTGGAATTTAACATTTTCCAGATCCGGGACTGGGCAGTGGTCTTGTTTTCTGTTACCACAACATTTAAAAGCTTCCTTGTCAAAAACTGCATGTGCTGTAGATAAATGTATAAATGTCCCTCCCCCTTCCCTGTTCTGTAAGGAACCCTCAAAAATTCATTTTTTTTTCTTTCCATTTACAATGCTCACTGAAAATACAGCAGCAAATGCCTGGGGCGAGTGAGTGGCTCATGCTTGAGGGGTGCTGAGTGTGTGTCTGAGGAGTGGTCCGGGGGGAAAAAAAAAATCGTCGTTGGGCTGTGGGAGAAGAACCTCTTGGTGGCGCTTGTGCACACCATGTCGTTTTTTTTCTTTGCTCGGTGACACCGGGTATCAATTTTCCAGCGCTGTATTTCTGCTCACTGCTGTTCTCTTCTCCAGAAATGCCGTGTTCGGGGACTGAAACTCTAGACCATCTTTAATCAGGGTTTGATGTCATAAAGGGGAAAGATCAGACCAGGGCTGATTACTTTCAAATAGAAACACAACCAAATCACAAGGAGTATTTTAGGGTTTTCATTTTTTATTTTAGTGGTCATTCCCTCAATAGTTTCTCTGCATTTAGTATCTTAAAATTCTCATTTGAGTTTTTCCAATGTGGAATGTTTTCCATAGGAACATTATGAAATGTTATTCCAAGCCTCTGTGTTTTAGTGTTGCATTGTACTTTCCTCAGTCCATATTAAATGGTAAACACAGGTGCTTTGGAGCTGTATTACACACACACACACACACACACATATATAAGTATATAAATCTAGATTTATTTGCATACTAGTGCTTTAGCGAGTTATGATCCTTCAAATTTGCCTGACATACATCTATATCTGGCTACAATTTTTGTCATGGTGAGTATTTTCACTCATGCAGAATGTCTGTTTGTGATTACTGCTCCCTTTGTTATCTATCTAATCTAAGTGCTGGATGTTAATTAAAGGTAGCAGAGACCATGCCCTAAAGGACTACAATTGCATGGTACCTGGTGTTTCTGCTGTGTTTTATTTGAGAAGCTATAATGTAATGTATCTTTCCCTTCTTCTCCCAGCTGTTATTTGCAGCCTGGTAGTAGTTAGTATGTTGAGCAGAGAGTGAGGCCCCTCTGCATGAGCTGTACATAAAGATGGGGCGCTTATGCCAAGGGGTTTGGGCTCTGGGTAGGGCATGGATGCTGCACAAGGGAAGAAAAGAGAATTGCTGCCTGGACAGGGTGGCACAGGGCAGGAATGCAGTTGTTGCCATTCATGAGGGGTCTAGCTCCAACTTTTACTCCCCAAATCAGGACTTAGGCAAGCTTCAGACATTTGTATCCAAGGTTGCCGCAGTACTTCTCCTGGTGAGTGTCCAGTGCCATGAACGTGGGGTGAGCTTTAGTGTGGGTCTGCATGCTACAGAACATGGGATAATGTAGTTCTGCACTTGCCTGGGCAAAAAATAGCCACATCCCTGCTTCTGCAGTGCTTAACAGAGAAAAATTACTATAATGTATGTGAAAGAGAGACAGGTATAGAAACTAGTTTTCAGAACCAATTGCCCCTTTTAGGGGAACAGTCAGGTTTGCAGGTAGGTAACTAGACTAACGGCTTCAAGGTTTGGACATGTGTTACTTGTCAAGAGAAATTATTTTAAAATAATTTAATAATTTGTAATAATGATAATAATTTGTAGTAAAATATTTTTTAAAAAGTAAAATCAAGAGCACCTGTTGCCCAAAGCTATGCTATTTAAAATTTTATTAAACCCGATTAGAAATGTAGCAATGAAACAATCAGGTCAATCTGATATAATGATAAAATCAACAAATTAGTGTTGCATTGAACTGGAGTTAAATTACAAAGTGATTTAAATAATCAAACTAGTAGGCACATAATAGGTAATTAAAATATATTTGCAGACTATAAAGTTGGTCTTTCAAAATATTAAATACATCCAGATGTTTGAGACCAGTTCTGAAGAAGCTGACCCAGAAGCAGTTTGGGTGATGTGGTTTATGATGGTATTACATCTGCAGTTTTCCAGAAGTTCAGAAATGACTGAAAAAAGCAGCAACAACAGCCGCTTAACATGTACTTATCAGCAAGGAATATATTGAAATTTTGGTCATCTCCTTTTTTCCCCCTTCCTCTACTACTCTCCTGCTTTAAAAGTAGAAATGTACAGTTTTACCTCCCCAAACTTGACACACAAAAGTAAACCTGGAGAGTCTCGTGAAGAAACCCCTGCCTGAAATGCATTGTAAACACAGTCTTCTTCCCCATGTGTACTGTTTCTTTCTCAGTGCATGCAAATACTTACATGTAACATAGGCAGAGGTAAGTTTTAGAATCACACGATACATTTATTTACTGTTTTGGCTTTTTTACATACCTTTACTTATTATTTTGTTTCTGTTATTTCCAATATTCTCTGCTCTCCACTGTCTGTGTAACTAATCCATCTCAGCCTCACAGAAAGTTTGCTCGCCAGTTTTATTGTGGACCTTTATTCAGATACTGTTGTACTGTTTGCCTGTGATACGAAAGAGCTGCAGGCTGATACCTGACAGTGAATGAAACCTAGCCGATGGATCTGACCTTGGGATACAAATTGATGCTTGGTCTTCTGGCCCAGTTGAAATTGTGCTAGTTTTGAGGGAAGTGGGTATCTTGCAACCCATGTTCCCAATCAGTATGTAGCTGGCTTGAACGATCCCCTGTGGGGAAAGCTTAGATTCATGTTTGGAAAAAAAGGTGAGAATGTAATTCTCTGGTTTATTTGTGTAACATTTTTACCCCATAAGGTTTCAAGGCAAACAAGGTTTGTTTAGTCCCTCTAAGTAAAGTTGTAGCAGAACGTGTGTTAGAGTCAGCTTAGAATTAATATTTACATCTGTGAGTAAATGGTGAAATTATGTTGTTTTGAGTAGTTCTGTAAACATTGAAAAGAAAGGTACCATGGTTTACAGATGTATCCTTTGCTACTTAGTAATGTATAGAGTTATACATTTGGAGCTTGGAAGTGTTCACACTGAAAAAGATGAGCAAAGCTGAAACCAAATTGTGTTCTCTTAATTTGGTTCGGCACAAGTTGTGTTGAAAATGATGCTTGAGATGTCAGAATAAACCCTTAAGAGGGGTAATACCAGGTCAGATTGAAGTTTCACTTTAGCCTGGCATTCTGTCGCTTGCGTTCTTTCTTTTCCTTTCTTTCCCTAAGGGTGATAGGCCCCTGTGGACACTAGGGTTTCACCTGGCGCGGTGTTGCACTGACACCCATGCCGTTGATAAGAGCAGCTCATTCTGGGGTGGAGTTGTCAGCCAGTTAGAGAGTTAGAGCATCTTCTGTGATCAGGTGTGCAAACAGATGCTGTTTCCACCTCCCAGCCGTGAGCATTTGTACAAGCTGAGACCCTGTGCATACAGCAGTTTTTTGACAAAAGTCACTTTCTGGGTGGGATAACCCCAAATTCACAGAAAGCCTTCCTAGGACATCAACTTTCCCCATCCTAGGGAGAGACTGGGGACATGATGTCCCCTGGGTGGTGAAGGTGTCCTGCACGGTCCTCTGCTTGATGGGGAGCTTGCAGGTGCAATCTGCCATGGCCCAAGTGCACATCCTCTCCTCATTATATCCAGTGATGGGGTCAGCGACCTTACCCCTGGCATTATGTCATCTTAACAGGGATGTTTCTCTTCAGCCTACTTTGGAAAGGGCCTCCCGACAGTTCCCAGGGAACCTTTGTCCCTTTCTGGTGGCTCCCGCATGCTTCAGCATTCCTCCCTCTGCTTTGTGTCACCAGCCATGGGCACTTTATGGTGCTGTTCATCTCCCCCTTTAACTACAGAAATATTGTCTTCCAGCCATGGCTACTAAAATCCAGAGTGCTGTGGTCAAAATGGAGAAATGAGAAAAGGAGCCTTAGGGGAATTCAGGCCCTGGTGAGGGATGGTATCGGTTGATGTCAGCCTTGGCTCCTGCACTTGCAATAAGCATGATATGGCACTGAGGATGATGTGGCTGCAGTTCACCCGAGGTGTAATTAGCCTGCTAAGTGATTGCAAAGATGGCGGGAACATGTGACATCTGTGTATCTAGATCTCTAACTGCATCTCCCGCACGAAGACATGTCAGTCTCTGCCCAGATTTGGGGATTAAGGCGTAGCTCTTCGCAGGGAAGAGGTCTAATTCACCAGGAAATTTGCTTTTTTTCTTTGGCCATACGCCGTTCTCTGTGTCTATGGAGAATGTTTACCCTGAGCTCCCAAGGAAGGCATTAGATCTGTGTAGCTTGATGTACTAGCACTTGTACTGGTTATTTCAATATCTTTCTTTCTCATGCTTCACATGGGACTGGCAAGGCTGAAAGGAATCTGTGTAGTTCTTCCGACTGCAAAGGCAAAATAATTGGGCTTTACAAAGTAATCTAATCATACATATTCCTCTGTGCTTTTGAACAGTTTTGACAATGAATTTCCCCCCTTTGTTATCTACCAGAGTTCCAGATGCAACTAAACTCGCTCATGCTCACTAAAAACCAGAGCAGCTCTGCAGCACATATTTCATTAAGGGTAAGGCAGGGAACAGGTTAAAAAAAACCTTAGTAGTAATAAATATGTATTATGATGTTCAAAGCATTCTTCTTTTCCCTTGAAGTATTTCTTAGACCAATTATGTGAGAAATTCATTATATGTGAAGATTTTGTAATAGCAAAGTGAATTAGCTGTTTGCAGACCTGCTCCCCTCTGCAAATGGGAACATGCCATATGACAGTGGGCCAGATTTTACTGTTCTAGGCATCACTGATATAGCTGTTTATTCTCTGAGCCTGGAAGAGATCCAGCAGGATTTAGTTTTATGAGGTTTAATGTAAAGGTGTTGTATTTCATGAGATGAAATCATAACACAGTGGGTTTGCAAGAATTCTGAAAGATTATTTTTTCAGAGTGTTGGCAAGCAGGATTCTCCTGTGAATTACGTGTCTAAAAGAGAAATATAGATCTTCTTTCATTGGGTTGAAATGATAACTAATCTTTAATCCTTCCTAGATGGCCTGTGTCATTAGTGCTGGCTGTGCATTCAGAATGTGTGCAGGTAACAGCTTTAATTCTGTAACGCTATGTAATGCACAGCTGTGCCTATAGCCATAGGCCCTAGCCACATATTTGAAACGCCTGCTGTTATTTTTGGGATGTGTCTCTGAATTTTGGGGATTTTTTTTTCTAGACCTCTTGCTTTTTTGAAGAAGAGAGAAAAGCATTTGGCTTCTCTGACTTATTTATAGCTGTAGAAGACCTGTTAGCATTAACTCTGTCTGCAGTACATGGATACCTATCTTATGCTTGAGCAAAAGATTTTTTTTTTTTTTTTGGCTATTTGATTGTGTAGAATGATGACATGGAGCAGTCTCTTGAGGTTTCCCTTCATATGTGGCCTCATACATTAAGCAGATGAGATCACACAGATTTAATGGTGTCAGTTCCCAGCTACTTTTCTCTGCTTTACAGCAATGTGTGCAAATGCTCCCACTTTAACTTGCCATATTCTGGGAAAGCAGAGGGGTGACTCTGTGAAAGAGACAAAAGGCTGAGAATAACCTAGCTTCTGTTTTCAACTTTGCTTAATTCAGTGTGATATTTTTTTTAAAGGGGACTGTGACATTGTTGGAGTCAGTTCACTAATGCCCCTATGGCACCCCAAGGCCCTTTGGGTCTCCTGCAGCACTGAGCTCTGGGACATACTTTATTAATCTCAGCATGTGGGGACACTCATCCCTCTTACCATTCTAAGCTAAGCTCTGTTTTGGCTGTACAGATGTTCACAGATAAAGCAAAAACCCTCAGCCATGCCCTTTTAGGAAAATGTCTTCTGCCTATAAGGAAAGGTTGCACCTTGCTGCTTACAGTTCATTATTTTTAAACATGCTCAGATTTTTGCATAGGAAGGACATATTTCATAAAAGGGGGCAAATTCTGACTACTCGACACAACTCTATTTTTTAGGAACTATTTTAGGAGGGTTTACACCATATTATATATTTGAAGCTTGGTCAGTCACTGGTAACATCATGCTGTTGGTATTGCACATGGTGAGAAGAGGCAACTTATCAGTTACTTCCCTGACACTCATCAGTTACTTTACTCTCTTGTTTGTGCCTGAATTGGAGGTGATAGAATGGTGTAACTATGTGTTACTTTTTGGGTTAGATTTACGTAAATTGAAAAAGGGCCTGGCTTCTTATGATGGCATTAACAAGGTACCACTTTTTACCATATGTGGGTACCAAATCAGGACTGTTTTTTAACAGTTATTCCCTTATGTAAATTGGCAGTTCATCATGGATGATGCCATTCAGTATTTACATATTCCTCTGGAGGAGGGGAACTTATGAACTGTAGTCCTCATGTGGTTGCTGGAAGCTTAAGTGCAAAATGTCTTCAAGCTGGACACCCATAAATCAAGCAATGCTTTTGAAGGTATAAGTCTAGATATCCAAACTGTGACTTACTGTATATTGATTTCAGCACAATATGTTCTTAATTATTGGGTGTCTTTTGCAAGTTGCTAGTCCCATGGATGAAGTGACTGGAAAAAAGAGGATGGCTTGACTACACACAGATGAGGTATTTCCTGTATTATGTTTTATTTCTCTCAGAACCCTTGCACAGAAACACTTCTGGAAATGTTGCAAGCAACAGACTAATATGAAGTAAATAATATCTTTAACTGTGACCTCCTGATCAGGAAGACGTAGATGAGGCTCTCAGCTGAAAGGAGCCTCGTGTTCACCAGCTCTGGTCCTCCTGGGAGACTTCAACCACCTCAATATCTGCTGAAGGGACAACACAGCAGGCCGCAAGCAGAGTAGGATGTTTCTGGAGTTCATTGATGATAGTATCTTGATGCAGGTAATGGAGAAGACTATGAAGGAAGATGGTCTGCTGGATCTCATACTTGTAAAGAAGGAAGGGATTGCTGGGGAAGTGCAGCTCAGGGTGGCTTTCACTGTAGTGACCATGAGATGGTGGAGTTCAAGATCCTGAGAGGATCCACAACCCTGGACTTGAGGAGAGAAAACTTAGGCCTGTTCAGGAACTTGCTTGGAATAATCGCATGGGATATGCCCCTGGAGAGAAGAGGAGTCCAGGACATCTGGTGATTTTTTTTCCAGTATCACCTCCTCCAAGCTCAAGAACAGTCCATTCTGATGAGCAGAAAATCAAGCAAAGGCAGCAGAAGGCCTGCATAGAAGAACAAGGAGCTTCTGACTAAGCTGAAACATAAAAGGCAGTATAGAGGAGGTACAAACGGGGGCAGGTGACCCAGGAGGCATATAGACATGCTGTCCAGTCATGCAGAGATTAGGTTAGGAAATCCAAAGCCCATCTGGAGTTGAATCTGACAAGGGACGTGAAGGATAACAAGAAGGGCTTCTACAGGTACATTGACAGTAGAAGGAAGACAAGGGAAAATGTGGCTCTACTGCTGAATGGAGCAGAGGACTTGGTGACAAAAGACACAGAAAAGGCTGGGGTACTCAGTGCCTTCTTCACCTTAGTCTCCACCGGGGCCAGTTCTGTTTAACTGCTGGACATGGAGACAGAGTGCACCCTCAGCAGGTCGGAAATAGTGTATCATCACCTCAGGTGACCTAAAACTGTGAAGAGTCGTTGATAGACCAGATGATTGTGCTGCCATTTAAAGGGACCTCAGTAAGTTGGAGAAATGGACCATAAGAATCTCATGAAATTCAGGAAAGCACAATGCAAAGCACTGCACTTGGGGAGGAATAATCCAAGACATCAGTGCATACTGAGGACTGACCATCTGGAGCAGCTTGGTAGAGAAGGACCTGGGAATCCTGGCAGACAGAAAGCCGACTGTGAGCCAGCAATGCACTCTTGTGGCAAAGGCAGCCAACAAACACCCTGGGCTGTGTTAGGAGAAGTGTTGCCAGCAGGTGGAGTGGGGTGATCTTTCCCTGTGCTGAGCACTGGTGAGGCCACACCTGGAGTGCTGTGTCCAGATCTGGGCTCCCTAGTACAAGAGAGACATGGATGGGCCACTAAGATGATGAAAGGACTCGAGCATCTCTCCTGTCAGGAAGGGCTGAGATAGCTGGCACTGTTCAGCCTGGAGAGGAGAAGGCTCAGGGAGATCTTATCAATTTGTGTACAAATACCTGAAGGGAGGTGCATAGAGGATGGAGACAGGCTTCTTCCAGTGGTGCCCAGTGACAGGATCAGAGGTGATGGACACCAATGAAACACAAGAAGTGTTGTCTGAACATAAGAAGAAACTCTTTTTTTTTTTCACTGTGAGAGTGACCAAGCACTGGCTGAGGTTGCTCAGAGAGGCTGTGGAGTCTCCATCCTTGGAGATATTCAAAACCTGACTGGACATGGTCCTGGGCAACCAGCTCTAGGTGGCCCTACTTGAGCAGGGGGGTTGGAACAGATGACCTCCAAAGGTCTCTTCCAACCTCAACCATTCTGTGAGTCAGTGCATTTTTGGAGCCATAAGGATTATGGATGCATGGGACAGACGGAACCAGCAGTACCTCAGGAGAAACTGGTTGTCAGAAATCGAGACTCACTGTTCTTGAGCAGTATAGTTGACTGTGGGCTTTGAGGTTTTGAAACACCATGAATACATGGGCTTATATTGTGAGAGCACATAAACCGTAGTGCTGAGCAACCCCTGGTAAAAATAAAACAATCAAGCTGAAAGTCCGCCTGTCTCATAACAACATGACAAAACACAAAATGTTCCTTTCCTTGGATTTCCAATTTTCTGTGATTTATTTTGCCAGTCTGCCATCAGAAATATCTGTTCCATCAGAGTAGGGAATGCAAATAGAGATGAGGTCAGCATTCGACACAAAAATGATGTATTAGCTGGAGTCAAGGAGGAATTCTGAGCTCCCAGAAAAGAAACCATGCTGTAAATATTATCTTCTCTTTAAGGCGAGAGGAGTTGCAAATACTTCAAATTATGGTTTATAAGGGAAAGTGAAAAGATGATTTCTAGAAGGTAGCCATGTCAGAGCCATAATTTCTCTCTCTGCTGGTCATTTTGGAACAGCAAGTTGTCATGTTTTCTTGTCAGGTTTTTTCAGTTTTCCCTGGATGGTATACAAGAAGATAATTAATAATGAAAATAAATTAAAATGAAAGGTGTTAGTTCAGGTTTTTTTTGCTAGTGGGCCTGAGAGGAGAACTTGACTCTGAAAATACTGGGAGGGTGCAATAGTTTTCAGAAATTAGATTCCTCTCACAAAAAAAAAATTACTTTCAAAGTATGGAAAAATACTGCAGTTTCATCTGCTCTAGGGATGAAATATATAGGGCTTCAGAGGAGATGAAGCCTTCTTATTGTGCTGAATCCAGCCCTTACCCTAGCAAATCATCAGGCCATTTGTTCATACTGCACGCTCCAGCCAAATCCCCCAGCTCCCTCGGGTAATGGCACCCTTTGGACACAGTCTGCCATTCGTTAAGCACTTTTTTGCAAGGAGCCCTTTTTTATTGCACTAAATCGCTCAAGCTTTGCTGGAAATCCCAGGTTTTGCCTGTGTGCACGTGCATGGATATACTTGCAATAATTCCAATGTTTAACTGTTCCCCTGTGTGTGTGAACATATGTATATATGGGCGTGCTGTGTGTATATATACATATTGTGGCTGTGTGGATGTATGTGTACTCTGGTTGTGTGCACACGCACAGAAGAAAGGTTGCATGCAAAAGATGTTTCTTCCCACTTTACACTGCCAAAAGGGCATGGATACTCATTGTTGTCACAGTGCATCTCCACAGTTGTCTCCCTTCTATTTAGGGGGAGGAAAGAAAGAAATTTTAATTTTTAGTGCAAACATGCACAGACATCTATTCCTAAGAGGTGTAACTGCCTTTTCTACCAAGTGTCCAACATCCCTGGCAGTAATTCCAGGTCCTTTGATTACACATCAACTCCAGTCTCCCCTGCCCTCCCTCTGCTCAGGAGGGAAGAGGCTGCATGCATGGAGGTTCCCACAGCTATCATTCTAGCCGTGGGAGCACTGCTTTGGGTTTCTCTCCCCTGCTTGGCTGCCGATCTTCATATAGAAATGTAGTCTCTTGGGCTGCTACCCTTCTGTGAAATGTTAATGCAGTCATCCAGTAAGGAAAAAAAATAGGGGGAGGAAGTGGAGACACCTTCGCTTGCTGCTGTGTAAGCCCTGTGCCTTTCATAAATCAGGGTGAAATCTAGATTTTTGAGTTGGCAAGGTCAAGAGGCAGTCGGTGTGCTAGCATGGAAGGAATCACTGCTGCGTGAAATGTAGAAATGATAGTTGCATTACTGGTTAATTTTTTTCATTCTTTCCATTTTTTTCCTCTTAAGTTTTGTTTGCTTGTCCTAGCAATGAAACAAAGAAAAACAGAAGGTTAAATAAGTGGCATATGATTTTCTTCTGTAATTCATCAGGTTTTCCATTGCAAGACTATCCCAGACTTTTGGAATGCATCTGTTCAGTTACTATAAACCTGGGTTTCACCCTCCTGTTGCCATAACAATTCTCTCTGCAGGAGCAATAGGAGCTGGAGTGATTGATGAGATCTCAACTTACTATCCTCATTCAGCCCAGGAAGAACACAACACTGGGATAATTGACCCATCATTTCAGAGCAACATGTAGGAAGTCTGGCAGATAAAAGACACTTTGCATCTGATTATAATCTCTTACAGCAATTTACAGCTCTGGTGGAGCTGTGCTGACTTTAAGCTAGGTTTATACGGGTATGTATGGGAATTCAAAATCAGGCTCCTTTATTTTAGCTGACACAAAAGAAGTGGAGAAGTTGCTATAGACAATCATGACTCCTCAAGTTTGGAAATGATATCTTGGATAGTTTCTGTGGAATAAGGGAGGAACTGTGGATGACTTAATACTGAACAGGGACCTTTTCCCCAAGTTTTAGTACAGGAATCTTATTGACTGTGGTTGTGTGATGCAAATCGGAGCAGGTGCACTCAAGAAAATATTTCATTCCTAAAGCAGTAGTCACATCGGGCAAGAGGTGGCCCAGACATGGTGTTCTAGTTATGAGCTGTGTAACAGGAGATGATGAAGGGGCTGGAAGTCTCAGCTCCCTGTCTTTCTTTGTGAATTTCTTTTTCTTTTGGAGTGACTTCCCTTTCCTTCAACCCTTTGCCTTTGGTTACACCTTCCTGGTTGTGTTATATGAAGTGTATTAACTGCTGCATTATACCAGGAAGAGCTGTCAAGCCTTCATTAAGAGTATAGTCTATTCCTGGTCATTCCTCCATAAACAGCAGCTAATAAAGCCCCAACACTGAAAAGGGGTGTTATGACTGTGTAGAAGTTTCTGGGAGGTTTGCTTGGGTTTGATCCCCTGTATTTGCATGGTGACTCAGAGGCTGCAGGGCCATCACATGAGCACTAGCTGTCATGGGAGGGTTTTGGCTCCTGAATTCCTGTGTGTGATTTGAGGTGGGTGTTATAAAAATTACTAGCTGACATCATGAAAGGGCAATGGGAAGCAAAGCACATTCCTGTTATGCCATTTTCCCCCAATCTGTTCTCCAGTAGGATATCACCATCTGGCATACCGTAGATGATGTAAAATCAAGGATTTCAGGCCTGATCTCAAATTCTGTGCTGCACTTCCAAGCAGAAATGGCCCTTCTGCATGTCCAGTCATTCTGGCCATCCAAGTCATTGCCAGCGTTTCATAGGAAAGGAACGATGTCTTTCCTAAACTGTTTGGTGTAGATCATGTACCTCTGCAGGCATTTGGTAGAAGCCAAAGGGGCTGCCTTGTTGATTTACTCATGGGGCTTGGAGAGGGCTTTGGGAGTCAGAGCAAACCTCCACTCTGTAATTTCTTGGGCTCTGTAGGGGATTGTGAGTGGGTATCTGTCTGGAGGGAGAGGGAGAACCAGGGTTTTAAGGAAGATCACAATCTGACTTCTCTTTGATCTGTGAGACTAATACACTTGTTGTGCAGAGCACCTCTAGCTGCAGGGTTTTCACTTCCCCGTTGCTTCCTGTGAAGATGTCTGGAGTGTTTTCTTTATGGTGCAGTCTGTGCAAGGTTCTGTTGATGAATTGGGTAACGGTCGATTTTTATATGAAAATTTGCGCAATTATCTCTCAGAGCTACGGGAAGGCCAACGCGTCCATCTTTGATCAAATACACATGGTTTCATTTTCCAATCTTCTGCACACGCAGGATTTAGTGTTTAAGTTGTACTCATGTAGAAGTTGCTGTGTGTGCCATACGAGCTTTTCAATGAATGAGACTAGTACATAATCCAGTGTTAATGAAACACTGAAAACTTCTGCAATTTTCGATGCAGAGTCCAAGTGCAGTGCCTTTGGAAGCTTGATATAGCTGCATGAGTTTAGGTTTTAGTTTCCAAAATGTGGTAACTGAAGAAACTAGTTCCTCTACATATCGGAGAATACTTCTTTGGCTAGCAGGAATTCTTGAAACTGATTTCACTTTGCAAGCCACACTGGTGATTCAGACTGAAGAATGTTTTAAGCCTTTTGTCTGTAAGGTACATGTCTTATGTAGGCTTCTGTTTTAATTTACTGCACTTGTATGCAGGTTTTTCAGACTAGTCACAGTGGTCTCTTATAAATCACAAGAAATAGTCCACCCTCAATACCCTTTCCAACCCTACACAATGAGTCAAGGCTTGTCAAAGACCATTTTAGAAATCTTGAATAAATCTGACATTATGTTGAGACAGCTGTTAAATATATATATATTTTTTTCCCCTCAGGTTTCCTTTCCCTCACTATGAACAATGCAATTGGTTTAGTGCTATTTTTAGCCTGACTTTTCATTTCAGTCATATGTATTTCTACCTTCCATGCACACTTAAGTTAATTTATTCTAACTTGAAAAATACCGGGAAAGTCACTACCCCCCACAAAAAGATTTTTACAAGCTGGACTGGAGGCTAGCTGTTGCGCATATACACTCCAGATGCCCAAGCCCACCATTAAAGGAGTAAAATCTGATTTCAGGGTGCAGTCTGACTCTTGCGCATGTCTTCCTTGAAAACAAATGTCTCTTTGAAACAAGAATCTCAGCAGATGTGCCTAAGCTAGCCCTGTATCTGAGGGCAATTGGCTTCAGTGAGTGGAAGGGAGAGTACGAGCCTATCTTCCTACTTGTTTAATAGGCTTTTACTGAGTGTGAGAGGGTAGTGGTCGTGTGTGTGGGGGAGAGGGTTGTGGTTTGTTTTTTGTTTTTTTTTTTAAGAAAGCTGACAGTGAAAAACGGAGCCTCCTCCTGTTCATCACTGATAACCTCGTCATGTCTCTCTGAAGTTGATGGGAGTAGTGGCGCTCCCCAGCAAGAGCATGGCTGGATCATGCTTGCGTTGATGATAATAATCTCCTTTCCTTTTGCAAGCACCCCTTTCTACTCCCAGTTTTCTTTCGTAGGCTGGCCTGGAGCAGAGAATTTCAAACTAGCATGGTGGTGCACGTGGAATGAGGTACCTGCAGTTTCCTAGAGGCTTCTTTCCCAGCACCAAACCACTTGTGTTCTTCAGGAACGATCAGGAAAGGTGCACTTTTGCTTGAGGGCAGAGATGCACCCGCTGAGCTCAGGGCAAAGACCCATGTTCCCAAGTGATGTACCAGTGATGGATGTGTCACTAATGGTCACTGGTAGTGAGTTAGGAATGGGGCAAACACGGTGGGTCACAGTAACCCGTCTGTGCTGGTAGTTGCATGTATGATACATTCTGCTTTCTGGTTCTAAGTAAAGGAATAACCACTAGCTTGGAAAAAAAATGGAGAACTCTAACTTCTCTATTGTTGCCTTTCTGAAGGGGATTAAATAGGACAATAACTAATAAATAATATACAGAGCGTATGGGTCTGTCTTCAATCGGAGTTTAAACAAAGAGGTCTGGGCTTTTTAAGTGCCTCCTCAAATGTGCAGCTCTCTGGAAACGTTTCTTGCCAGAACATCCCTGGCATTGCAACAGACGGTGCTTCCTCCCCAGGCGGCAGTGGCTGGGCCTGGCGTGCTGGGGCAAGCGAGGGAGATGGTGGGGTGGCGGTGACAAGCTGGTGCCATCGCACTGTCCCCATCACGGCCATGCGGGCAGCACCGTGCGCAAGCTCACCAGCTGCACGTGCACACGGTGTGGTCCAGTGCCATGTTACTGGGGCACCTGTGCCCTAACCTGCTACTGCAGCCCTGTCCTGCTGTGCCCCACTAGCTGGGGGACATCCCCTGCACCCTGGAGGAGGATGGCTGGGGTCCTGGCTGGCTCCTACATGGGGGGAAGGTGCAGGAGTGTGTCAGGTGGTGTTGCAGAAATGCTCTCGGGACCTGGCCGCTGGTCACTGGAGAGAATGGCAAAGTTAGGGAGGTAATCAAAGCTCTGTGTGAGAAAGGAGGTTTTACACCTAATCTGGACATTGCGGGGGGTCCTTCTTTTTTTCTTGTGGACCAGAAAAGGGAGCTTAGCTGCTTTTTATTCACTGCCACCCTGCTTTCTGCACTACAGTGCATGCTTTCTGTAATGCATAAGAAAGGGTGGGAGACTTAGCCATCATTCCTCTTGTGTCTATAGTCCTTGCAATTATAAACTTCCTGAGATCAGAAGGAGTAAATCCTTGCCAATTAGAGGGCCTTTTAATGTCAAGTTGTGACTAATAAGCATCTGAACAGCAGATGTGGTAGCGTAGGTGTACCTGTTGCCTGGACCTTTTCTAGCATTAATTACTCTGGTAATTGCTGGTCACGGTTATGCACCTTAGCTATTTCTGAGGATAAAATAATGCACCTTCTCTTTGTTCCTTGTCCGTTAATGGAGTGCAGAGCTGTCAGACCAGTAAAAAAGCAGATTTCTATTTGAGACGCTGTTTTAAGCTGTGTGTTTACAACTGCAGAACAATGTCATTTGCCTATTGTATGCTTTTAAAAATATGTTTCTGCAGCCACAAATACCAGAATTCAACATTTTAACTAAGGAAAACCGTAACTTCTGGTGAAAATGAAAAATGGAGCCCCAGCAATGCACAAAACCACTCATACAGAACTCAGATGTTTTTGGATGCCAGTAGGTATCAAGATCAGGCATCGGCGCTCCTATGATAAAGTTCAAATTCATTATTCCTACTTCTAGAAACAGTTTTAGACACAAATAGAAACTCTGGATCCTAACTCTGAAATCTGAGACTGTCTGGCATCAACTTAAACTTTAATGACTTGACATGTCTTTGTTCACACCAATATCCCAGGGCAAAACAGCCCCGTATGAGGCACTTTTTACTCCAGATTTCTATCTTAACTTCATGGCTATGGTAATGACTGAAGTAGCTGATTAGTAATGGCCATCCACTTTCTGTTTCCCTGACCTTGATTCTTTCTCGAATACAGTTTATACCTTTTTTTTTTTCCCCCCCTTCTTCTTTCTGTTTGGCTTTAGAATAGTACTGCATCAAATGACAGGCATAATCTTTTGTCCTAAGCATTTCAGGTGCTTTTCATGAAGCCAGGACCTCCATGCTGTGAAGCTCTGACCCCACTGTGGTCTCATCTGCAATCTGGTTTCATCTCTAGCAGTCTTGCTCTGTGTTTCCCCACTGCACAGTTTTGTGTGTGTGTGTGTGTGTGCTGGAGACTGAGAGAGGGGTTAGGAACTGTTGCTTGAAATCTGGTCTTTTCTCATTCTCTATTCTCCTCATCACCCCAAACGCTATTCACTCTGACTCCTTAACTGCAAAATTGTCCAAAGAAATTCAGCACAGTATAATCATAGAATCATAGAATGGCCTGGGTTGAAAAGGACCACAGTGATCATCTAGTTTCAACCCCCCCGCCATATGCAGGGCCGCCAACCACTAGACCAGGCTGCTCAGAGCCACATCCAGCCTGGCCTTGAATGCCTCCAGGGATGGGGCATCC
>WKFP01014785.1:305343-429075 GCA_011057875.1 Pterocles orientalis | reverse complement strand
ACTCCATCATAGAAGGCCACCAGATTGGTCAGGCAAGATCTGCCCTTGGTGAAGCCATGCTGGTTGTCTCGAATCACCTCTTTGTCTCGTATGTGCCTTAGCATGGCTTCTAGGAGGATCTGTTCCATGATCTTCCCAGGCACAGAGGTGAGGCTCACCGGCCTGTAGTTGCCCGGGTCTTCTTTTCCCCCTTTCTTAAAAATGGGAGTAATATTTCCCTTTTTCCAGTCTTCGGGGACCTCCCCAGACAGCCAGGATTTTTCAAATATGATGGAGAGTGGCTCAGCAACTACATCAGCCATCAATAAGTCTGCTTGTGAATGAAAACCCACCTTTTGTTAATATTAAGGCTTTGTCTTACTATGCTAATGTCTGGAAAGTATTCTGTAGATAGGCCACAAATTGCTTTAGAATATTTTCTTTGTGTTATTTTGTTCTCTTCCCCTGGATCAGTAAGAATATGGTTCAAATATTAATTTTATGATGTGTCTCTCAAGAGTGGAGTATAATGTTCAATTATGCATTCCATCTGCAAGGCTCTGGATGCACAATCCTTCATGAAATAATAATAATAAAAAAAACCCGAATGTGTTTTGAAGAAGAAACAGAAAGAAAGGATATGGCATATAAAAGAAGTGGAAGAAGAACCTTCCATTATGCTTGACTTTGTGCAAGATCAGAGGGAGTTGTGTAAACCAAGCAGAAGTCAACTCTCTTAAAAATGGAGTCAATACATGCCTTAGATTATGTCATGCTATTAAAGCCTTCCTGCAAGATACAAGTTTAGAAGTAGAGCGATGCCTCAGATAAATAAACCGGAGACCTTATGATGCACACATTTCATACACTCATTCAAGACACTAATACACATGTGTAGGGGTGTTTGTTCCACTTTGTTACGTAAGTCCCTTAAAACTCTGACTCTGGAAAGCATCCTTTTTCTGCAGGGCGTGGGAAGTGCTCTAGTGGCTGTAACAGCGTTCGCTCCTCCTCGGGGTTTTCCCTACAGCAAGAAAACTTGGAAAGGGCTGTGGCTCCTCTCCCTGTCAAGACACATAAAAACATAATAATTCTGAACCCTTGTCCCCCTACTCAGGGTTGGTACTTCGAGGCGGCACCTGCTTTGGGGTCCAATGGCTATCTTTGTGTCATTCAGCATAGTGGAAGTCTCTCTGACAGTACTGCCCAAATACCGCTGGTCTTCTCAAGAGCATTTCTGGTTTTCTCATGGTGTTTTTCATGTGGGCTGCAGGTCATTAGCTTGACATTCAGAGGATGAAAATGTCTTCAGGGTGAGCAGAAGAGTGCAGAAAGAGATGGTCACTCTTTAATGCTGATGCTTTGAAGGCCACTGAGGAGGGGAGGGCAAGCTCTGGAGAGGGAGAAGCCGCGGTGGGGGCTGTTCTTTGCTCTTCCTTGGGGTAACCACCCAAGCGCTTCTCTGCGCTGGCTCTTGGCCGTTCAGGTTTACTAGAAGGAGCATTTCAAGTATTCCTCCTCAGCGTGTCTGCTTTTTTCAGGAAAGTGTGCTGCTTCTTTCTCTGGCACCTCGCCAAGCGCTCTTGGCAAAGCTGTCAGATGTGGCGTTGTAACGGGAGGCCTCTCTGCTGCGGCTGGAGCAGCGAGAGCTGGCTGGGAAGCTCGGGGCCGGGCTGAGGAGGACTGGTTGCAGAGATCTCTCAGCGGAAATCCTTTGACTTTGGAACTTGTTTGCTCTGGCAAACTCCCTGTGCCTGTCTGGACACAATGAGGGTTCAAGACACATGGCTTTTGTTTGGTTTTCCTGGAGGGAAGGCTTTGCTTTTCATTTGGCTGAATTTCTGGGTGGTAGAGAAAGAGAGAGAGAGAGAGAGCGTGCTTCAGGCTGTATCGGTCTTTGCCGTGTGTGAGGGTGATTCTGGTGCTTTTTGGTGACCTTTTGCTTCAGATGTCAGTGTCACAGAGGCAAGGTCTTCATATGCCTTTGTAAGAGACTATGAAATAGGGGTTTGGGCACTTGAGGAAAGTGTGCAGGTTTTCCTCACTTTGTGGCTGCAGGTGGAGACCAAATGGATGCTCTCATTCTGTCGCTCCCAGCAGTCCCTAGCTCTTTTTCTACCACCGCTGGGGCTTCTGCCACAACATCGCACAGCCCTGACCCACCTGAAGAGCTCTCAAGTTAAGAAAGGGAAGGAGTTGGGAGGCGTGGTGTGCAGAAAACCAGGGGAGCTCCTGGAGCAAGAATTACCCAAGCACAGGGAAAATAGCTGTAAGAACGCAACACACACAGTCTCTAACATATTGTTAAAAAAGTTGGTGGTGTGGGCGATGGCTTTGCCTTTGCCTTCTGTAAATCTTGACTATTTATTTGTGAAATACTCCCGCATGAAGCAATGCATGTAATTGTAGAGCAGTCCTGAGAAGATGGGGCACAATTTTTTTTTAAACCGTGGATCTAGGAGAGATCCTAGTTATTAAAAAATACTTTGGAACAGTGCCATGTGAAGAATGAGAAGACACACAAACTGGAATGCGCTTTAGCATCAAGTCTGATCATTTTGTCTCCCCAAATCAGATCTGCCAGATCCTAGATCATTTCAATATGCCTTAGAGGACGTGATGCAAGGCAAACAATCAACTGAAAGAGCACAATAAAATGCAGTAGCAAGTTATCGCAACCTCTACCAGCCAGGGATGTTGCTGAAAAACAAATCAGTAAGAAGTGCATTTTCAGGGGCATCGCATGAAAATTGGCTGAAGGTTTGCTGTTATTTGAAGGCTGCAAATATGTAGCTCTTAAACACTGAGGAGAAACAGGAGTCCTAGAATTTGAGATTTATTTTCCTTCAAACGACTTTTAGCCTCTGGAAAATAACTTCAAGGAAGCATCAACCTTGAGCTGGATTGCTGACCCTCTGAAATTAGTGGTGAAACTTTCACTGATTTTGTTTCACTTTGAGAAATGCTCCTCCAAATTCTCAGAAGTCAGATAACAACATGCAATAATTGCACCTTGGTGGCTGGGACCACTACACCATGTAATAGCTGGTGTGATTTCTAGCAGGTTGCACAACTTGCTTTGAGCACACTCCTGTTTCCCTGAGCTACACTGTGGTTTTACTGGAAATTTTTACGTGAGATCACAGCCCTTTCTGAACCAAGTGGGTGCTCCCAATGTGCTAGCACCTCACCAGAAAATACAGAAATGATAGAAAAATAGGAAGAGATTAAGTGACACCAGGGAAAGGTATGAAGGTGCACCATGTACCCAATAAAACCGATCGAGGGAAAAGACAACAGCTTTGGTAGTGCCAAGGGAAGTCAAGTCATTAAAAGAGACTGCAGGTTGGGTGGTATAATAATTGTAATAAGTCCTTGAAAGTGTGTTTAGCACAATCCTCCTGATAGAAATGAAACTGTGGGGAGTGGGACTCATTTTCAAATAGGCTGTGGTTTGCTCAACTATCTCCCCACTAATAGGTGCCTGGGAAGTGCGTTAGCTGTCTCTCTGCTGCTATTAACTTACTTTTCCACTTATCACACACTACTTTTTCTTTGTGGGCTAATGTCTTTTGGAAGGGCTGAGATTCGTGGTTTGGACATGTGCAAGCATGGCGTGAGCTGCAGGTGCTGCAGAGTAGCATCCCCCCTGTTGAGCAGGAGGTGGTCCCGTCTGGTCAAGGCTTATCTCCCGAAGGCATTTCTCATTGTTCTAACTAACTGTCATCTCCCTGGTGTGAGGGTGGTAACCTGTGTCATGCTCTAGTATCCCAGCTCAATTTAAAATCAAGTAATTCCACTCTGTCTCTCTTGCATTTCATCCTCCAGAAGCATATTCCTTTTCAGAAGAATATTATTTATTTAAATGTTAAACTGATGCCTCATTTATTAGTGCAACTGCATTATTTCACCCTATTGGAAGGAGGACAATTTATACGCATGAAACCTGCCACAGCAATTCAATTTGCAAAGCAAATGAGTGTGACTCATTCCAACAGTGGCATCTTTGCATAGCATCTTTTATCGAGAAACTTCATGAAGTTCAGCCAGGGGAAGTGCAAATTTCTGCACCTAGATCAGAATAACTCTGGGCACTGGTACATGCTGGGGGCCACCCAGATGGAAAGCAGCTTGGCAGAGAAGGACCTGGTGAGCCAACAATGCGTGCTTGTGGCAAAGAAGGTGAATGGTACCCAGGGCTGCATTAGGAGAGGTTTTGCCAGCACGTTGAAGGAGGTGATCCTTCCACTCTACTAGTGGAAGACTACACCTGGAGTGCTGTGCCCAGTTCTGGGCCCCCTGGTACAAGAGAGACATGGACACATTGAAGAGAGTCCAGCAAAGGGCCATGAAGATGATGAAGGGACTGGAGCATCTCTCCAGTCAGGACGGGCTGAGATAGCTGGGACTGTTCAGCCTGGAGAAGAAAAGGGTTGGGGGGATGTCATCAATTTGTGTACAAACACCTGAAGGGAGGTGCATAGAGGATGGAGCCAAGTTCTTTCCAGTGGTTCCCAGTGCCAGGACCAGAGGCAACAGGCACAAACTGAAACACAAGAAGTGCTGTCTGAACACAAAAGGCAATTTTTTTTAATTTTTTTTTTTACAGTGAGGGTGTCTGAGCACTGTTTGAGGTTGTGGAGTCTCCATCCTTGGAGATACTCAAAACCTGACTGAACACAGCCCTGGGCAACTGACTTGAGATGGCCCCGCTTGGGCAGGAGGGTTGGACCAGGTAACCTCCAGAGGTCTCTTCCAACTTCAGCCATTGTGTGATCTAGGACAAATCCTCTTTTTTCATATTTTACTGAAGCCCTTTGAGAGAAAGTCATGTGAAGAATGGAGACCCATCTAGCAGTGAGATTTGGCATCACATCTTTTTTTTTTTTTTGTCCTCCCTTTTTGGTCTCTCCAGCTGAGACCTGCCAAAAATGCTGTTCAGTCTTGACTTTAAGATCTTCAATAGCACCAGAGCAACAAGGAAGCAAGTGCCAAAGAACTAAGTGTGGGAGCTTGGCTGGCCTCCCCCTGGTACTCAGCGTAGGGGATGTTACAATGCTCTATTCAGCCTTTGATAGAAAACGGCGATTGCTGCATTCTGCCTGCTCTCTTTGTGTTCATCTCATCTGCCTGAGCCTGTATGACTGTGTCTGATGGCTTATTCGGTCACCAAAGTGTTTATTCATCCTATACAAAGCTGCCGGGTGTGTTTGATGTGTGGTGGTCCTTTTATTATTGAGAGTTCACCTGGACTGTAGGTAGGTCCTGATTGCTGTCTATCTTGACAGCAAGTCTGACCTCAAAAGCCATCTTAGAGGATTTGTGAGCATGTTCTACACAGAGGTAATGCATCATGCAATCTGCAGGGCACAAATAAGGAAGCAGCCAAACCCCAGACCCTGCTTTGGGAACCAGCAGGGCTCCTCCAGCCTCCTTGGGTAGGGCTGAAGGGAGTTTTAGACTCCACAACCTGCATACCAACTAAGCAAGGAAAATAGCTTCCTTCCTTCCTAACTTGGACACAGCAAATGCATTCTGGTGACAGGATTCTTCCCTGAAGCAAAATGCTTTCAGAGCTCCACTGGCCATATGGAGCTCTGCACACGCAGTTTTCCATGAATATTGCATTAATCCATATTCCAAGTTATGAATTGCAATCAATCCATTCTTGTGCTAACCAAGCTGCAGCTGCTCCCAGCTGAAAAGTCTTTTGAACTCTGCCAGACGAAATATTCCAAGTCTCGTTCCAAGGTGCAGTAATTGTCATTGTGGTTCTCAGACTCTCATACATATTTAATTTAGAGTGTATCAAAATGTGCGTTCTGCTGACGCTGAATCTGGTGCCAATGCTTACAGTGATGTTGTCTGAAGACTAACGAAAAGCCAAGATTGTTTCAATACACAGTAATACATTGATTTCAACTTTAGTACGGTTAAGCTGTATTGGTAGTAAATCATTCAGAACCCAAAGTGAATGTGCTGCACGATAAAGGCAAGCATCAGCTGCAAAGTTTCGGGGTGTATCTGGACTTCCTCTGGGTTTGTGGTGTTTGGAGCTATGAGATGGCTTTCCTCTCTTGCAAAGACAGGAACCATTTGTGAGTGGGCATGAGAACTGGGATCCAAGCTTTCTTGTGATTCCCATGCAGTCTAGTTTTGCCTTGGCTTGGTGTAAGGAAAGAACATCCTTGCACTTTAGGTGTAGACACCAGTGATCTCACAGGGAGTTCAGAACAGCTATTTTATTTAGAGGTCTGGGGCTTGGGTTATTTTTTTAATCTCAATATTAGTGGATTATATTTAAACTCTCTAAATTAATAAAAAAAGTAAACATTTTGATGACATAATGTGGGAATTCACTTCCATTTCAGTGAATGTGGACAATGTTATGTTATTCATATTGAATCTCCTTTCATGTAGAGGGAGACAGAAGGACATGGTTTGTTCACTTTATGAGCTGAGGACTCTCATGTTCAGTGCTAATGGCTGGGTACCCAACCTTTCCATTTTTAGGCCACTTCCTGGGATTGTTTGAGCGCTAGTTGTTTAACATTATTTTGAAAAGAAATTATTAATACCTTATGGCTAGTTTCTAGTGAAGTTGTGCAGACTGTAGCAGGTTCAAAAACTAGTGAGCTTCAGTCATGATTTTCCAGTAGCTCTTATTTCTCAGAATGGGGGACTGTAAAGCAGTTTTCTTTTTAGTATAGTACAAGTATTAAAAAAGGAGCAATCTGGGGATTTTATAGGGATACAAAACCCAGAAGTCACTCTCCTCTTCCTCCTTGTCTTTACATCTCTGCGTACATAGAATTTTTGGTATATGTACATAGATATAAAATCAAATGGATTTCATAAAATATTTGCAAAATAAGAATGACCTGACCAAACCCTTACAGTGTAGTTTTTCTGTGAACTGTCAGTCCCTGCTGGAAACCGGGGGACAAATGCTGAGCAGCTCCCATGGTCGTGCTGTGGCCCTGCTCAGGCAGTGTGGGGACTGGGGACAGGCATGGCGGGGGCAGAGGTGCCATTATACCTGGATCTGGTGGAGACTCGCCGTTTGTATTGCTGGTGGGTTTAAAGGTGCTTTGGGGTTCGGATGAATCCAAGACTGTTTTAGGAGCATCTCAGGACTGTAATGGTAGGTTGGGTTTGAAATGCTTACTCAGCAAAATTCCTGAGGAAAGAGTAATTGGCTCCCATCATTCCTACCCTGTTTCTGCTCCTTGAATTCCCTTGGCTGCTCCCAGGAAGGACAGTCCATTTGATCTGAAATGCTGACACAACAGGCATATTATGTTTAACATAAAATGACATTTCTAACCATATATTTGTAATTAGGCCGTTGTTTTTATTAGTCACAAGGGATAATTGAATCCAGAAATTCCCAAAGAAAAAGTTATACTGGGCAAACAATATAACATTGATGTTTCAATTATATGAGCAATTTTCTAGCATAGATCAGCAATAAACTTCCCTAAAGGGCCTATTAAATAGGAAGCAAGAAAGCAGAGATGGGGCAGTTGCCAGACGTTAGTGTGTCTGGTGCTTGTGTGTCAGTTCATGCCCTTGCTCTTTTTCTCTTTAGGAAAGTCAAGCAGTCAGCAAAATCCTGCGTCATCTGTACACAGCAGACGTGCATGGGAAGGCTTTCTTCTGGAGAAAGGAGATTCCTGGGGCTTGGGTCTGGGAGGAAGGAATCCCTGATTCCTGCTTTGTTAAAGTCCATCTGCTGAATCTGCTCACAACAGAAGCAAGGACATCCCATTTTTCAATGAGCTTTGGTCAGTAATTGGGAGAATACCTGAAATGTCCATGATGGCAGTGCTGCTCCAGTGGCAGAGTCTGGGATGACAGATGGCAGAGCAGGGTTCACCCTCCTTTAGCTGGGGCATCAATGCTCCTACAGACCCAAACCCTTTGAAATACTATCAGAGGAAGCAGACAGGAGCCAAGAGTTGCCTTATTGACTTGTCAGGTGTAGCAAACACTGTTTTTTCCATTGTAATTCTTCTCTCAGCTGCACTGCCATACAAGCCAAAGCTCTACCATAAATTCTCCTTATCCTATTGTAAGAGTGCTTTTATTGGTAATAGCTCATTTTACACGCTGACCCGTTCATTATACGGTACTCTGGCAAAGCAAACAGCCCATTAGGAGGATTTTCTGAGAGGGCCATGGTGGAAAAAATATACTACCAAACATTTCCTAAAGCAAAGCCAGGCAGAAAACATGGTCCTGCATCCCTCATTCCCTGCTTCCTCCCGTGCTGTCCTCGGATCTGTCAGCTTTGGGAAGAGCTTGCAGGATGTAATCTGCCTTCTAGTAGCCACTGCTCTGATTCAGATGACCCCTTCTGAACCTCAGAATTATCACCTTATGCTAATATCAGAGCCAGAGTTGTGGGTTTTTTTGTTTTGTTTTGTTTTGTTTTTTTTTTACTTTCCCACTGGCAGGGTTATCATCTGCCTGCCCTGGTGCTTCAGCCACAACTCATCCTTGCAGCCAAGGGCAGGGTCTCTCCTCCCACTCCTCAGAGAGCTCTGTCACCAGCTCCCACCTGGAAGCACTGGTAGGCAAAGCCCATTTCAAGGTGCTCTGTGTGAAGCTGCTCAGCGGACTGCTTGTCCGGGGCTGGACTCATGCTCGGCTTTTGGGAGGGAGAGAACAGCAGCACATGGTCCAAGCTGGGAGCCTCATGCACCTGGAAGGTGACTCCAGCCCAGCAGGTCAATTGTGCTCTTCCCCACACTGTGCTTGCTGGTCCTGTCTCCTCCATCTCTTTGCACGCTTTTTTGCCTTCTTATGTCCTTCAAGGAGAGCTGTTTGAGTCATAAAAACCCGCTAGAAATCAACCTCCGTGAGCTCCTGATTTAAATATGGGCACACTCTGATTTTCTACCTCTGCTTCCATTTCCCCTTCAGTTCCTCTTGAATTAGTCTCTGATTTTCTCAGTTGTAATCACCCACTGTGATAAAGTTAAAGTAATAATGATTCTTTTTTGATAGTACAATGTTTTCTCTATGAATCTTATAGCTAATAAAGACAGAATGCCAAGCTGCTTATGGGAAACAGATTTTTATGGATCCTAAACAAGTGCCCCACATAGTTCATGTGCAGATAATAAAAGAACAAAGTAGCCTTCCTAAGGAAAACTTATATCTTGACAAAGAAAACCTATCTGTATATTTATGTTCCACAATATTGTTTTTAAAGTCCCAGAATCTAATGTCAGTGCTTGAGGCCAAAGCTGGGGACTCGAGACACCTGCTCAGGTTCCTGCACCTCTGTGGTGTGGTGCTGGGCTGCGGAGCTCCCCTTCCCTGCACCTTTTCATGCCTTGTCCCGTGCAATACCCAGGCAGGATGTTTTTTCCCTGCGGCACTCAGTCTGGTAGGTGTTTTTAAGCATGCCTGTCGTGTGTTCACAGGAGCATTTTGCTTTCAGGAAGGAAAGCAATGCGCCTCGGAGCTGAACAAAGCAGGGGAAAGGGGGTGGCGGGGCACATCATGGGGTGGGTGACTCGCAGCCCCTTTCTGCTGAATCTGTGCCCTGGCACATAAAATAAATCAAATTGCACCGAAGGGGGTAGTCACAAGTGTGTGTGACATGATACCTAGTGTCTAGGACATTCAGAAGGGAAAACATGGGTGCACATGAAGGGACAGTTCTGGGCTGCAGTCCATACATTAAGGAGTACTTAAGTGCTTTACATTAAGGCAACTATTTGTTAGGACACTGAAGCAGAGCGTAGAGGCTCAGATCCAGGCTTCTTTCTCTTCCCTGGCCTCAGTCATTATGGTGGGTGTTTGTGCCTCCTTTTTCTTTCTTGAAGAGCCTTTAACTCAATTTTTTTTGAACATTGCCAACCATTAATTTTCATTTGGTCGTTTTTGACCTCTTCAGCTGTAAATTTGTGTTGGATGCAGGAGCAGCACCTGCTGCTTGCACCCCAGGTATACTCAGATAACATCAGCAATGTGATTTTTATAAAAAGGCTTGGGTTGTCAACTAATCAAATGGCAGCTAGCATGTAGACTCTCTTCTGGCTCAGCCAGGTTCTTTTTGTGCCTGAAGCACTTCATCCCCTCTGGGCTTTTCATAGCCATAGGCAAAGAGGAGCTTGTGGCGGGTGTGTGAAGTTTATGTTAATATTTGGCAAGTGTTGCGGGATCTACAGTAGTGTCCTTGTGCTGTAGTAACATCAGCACTTTTCTGGCAGTCTTTGGACAAATCTGTTATTAGAGCTGACCACTGCAGTTAGTAGACACAGCAGTGCAGAAGCTTTGGGCTAGACACATGCTATGCATCTGTCGTTGTGTCTTTGCCCTCCCTGACTGCAGGGAGCTGTGGGGGCTGGGGCAAAGGGACTGCCATAAACAGGCATTTTCTTACAAGCAGAAAATATTTGTATAAATCTTTGAAAGAGCAAGCAGGGATGGAAGCTGGTTTTGTTAGTTACTGTCTTGGTGGTGTAAATACTGTACAAGACAAAATAAGGAGAAGTGGCCTTGAACATTGGGTTCTATACTATGTAATTACAGATGTAATTAATATACATCACTGTTTTGGTAGAATTTCCGCCCTGCCAGCCCCATGATTTTTTTTTAAACCGTTGGTCACATTTGTATCTTGTTTGGTATCTTCACCTTTACAAGTAGCTATGGAACATCTAGCTGAGGTACAGTCACTGCACCTTTACTGTTACAAATCGGTGGTTAGGACGGATCTGCTCCTGAGCACTTTCAAAACCAGAAGAATGGATACTTCCGGTGTCTTTTATTTTAACTAAGAGAAAGTCTTTCCACTTCAGCATCTAGGCAGAAAAATGAGCAACCTAATTAGACCAAGATTTCTCAAGAGCAGGGAAAGCATTTCTCACTTTTTTTTTTTTTTTTTGGCATACTGTGATATCAGCTTGTGAGTGTTATGTAAAACATTTAGGAAAGGAACAGCCACTAAAACAAATGTGCTATTAGTTCTACAGTAACATAACTAATTTGGTACTCGGTTCAATGTGAAAAAACTGAACAAAGCTCTGCAGTGTGCAGCTTTGTATTACTCAGTCTTTTTCTGCTCTTGAGCAAACTTGTTCTGCTTGCCAAAGGCGAGAGCATTAATTGAGTACAGAACCTGTTTGTAAATCCAGCGCAGCTCATGGTTTGGCGGGTGCCACCGCTGTTCATTCTCACCTTGCTGCTGTCCGTAATTAACCTTCCACAGCTTGAAATTCTCCATGAGATGAAGGATGGGCTCTGGTTTCGGCAGGGCTGCTCTAGCCTGAATTAAAGCGGTCAAACCCCTACTGCATCTCAAAGTCCTTACCTGGCCGTGTGGACAACCAGGGAATGAGCCAAAAGACTCATAGAATCACCCTTCTGGTTAAATAGCTTGCTGTGTTCCTTGTGCTGCCTCTGGTACTGCTGGACCCCTCTGTCAGCTGGTTGAACTCACTAAAATGGCCAAAAAATAGGCAAAAGTCAAAAAACAAACCTCAAAGCAGAAATCATGCATTGGTTGTGCTTTCTGGTGGGTCATGGCAGTGAAGGGAAGGAGCAGCCGAGCAACCTGGGATGGGGCAAGGCTGGGGCTGAGGCAGCAGCAGGGAAACTTGGGGGGGAGCAGGAGAGCAGCAGCCCTGCCTTGGTCAGGGAGCTGCCAGACTGCCTGGGCTGCATGTGAAACCACAGCTGAATTCCTCATGTCAATGTCTTTATTTTGGTTATTGTTTGAAGGAGTCTCCATATCCAGTTTCCAATCAAAACATCATGTACTCCCTAAAATGTGAGCTCGAATATGAACATGTTACACTACAGGGACCAAAGTCTACCAGTTGTATAACGTAGATGAATGCCTTTGAAAAACAAATCCTTAATCAAAGTTACACTCCATTTGTTTTTCAAATTTTCATTTTCCATTTAAGTGGCTGTTTCATTGCTATGAGAAGTATTAAGAGCTATTCATGTTTTTCTTCTTGTGGCTCTTTTAAAACTGAACTTCCCTTGTTATTAATGTCCTGGCAACGGATATTCTCACTTATCTTCCCTGTACTCATAGCTCAGGTCCAAGATTACCTGTGAAGGGTTTTAGTTTCTTTATGCAGAAATTTATACATTTTTATTTTAACTGTTTGAATGTTTTCATTGTAAAGCACTGTTTCTTTCTCGCTATATTGTTGTAATTGTATATTAAAGTAACTCAAGGCAGAGAAATTCTTTTTCTTCTGTTATGTCTTTTTGCCAGCCTACAGTTAATTTAATATTGACTTGTAAAAATAACATCAATGAAATTATGGATGCAGCTAGGTTGTAACTCTTTTTTTACTCAGCCAGTGAAAGAAAGTAAACAAAGGTGCAAAATGTAGGCAGGTCAAAAAGGCCAATTTCAACATGAGGAAAAAAGAGGAAAAGCAACCTATTCTAAGAAGAACGCACACTATGTATGCTAACAAGCCGTTTATTTTTACATAGGTGCTGTCTGGTCAAAAAAGACTGAAGAGGTAACTTTCCTGCTCTGACTGTCTCCTGTGAACATTTAACCAAGGTAAGAAAATCACTGCTGCTAGTTACCTCTGACACTCATGAACTCTTTTTTTTTTTGTTTTTTCTGTGGGATACCCTTTCTGTTTTAGAAAAATCTTTCTTCTACTAATGGGACACCATCTCAAATAATAGTGAACCCCTAGAATTATCAGATGAATGTTTTGAAGCTTGATAAAAACTATGTTTTCATTCCAGCATAGGCTTCTTTCGGAGCAAAATGATACTTGTGGGAAAAGCTGGGCTTTTCCAGTGCTTCACCTCCTGAAAGTGTCAGTGATAGTTTGGTCTGAAGTGGTTGTTGAAACATATTCAAAGCGTGTTATCAAAATGTTTTGTCTAAAAAACCCCCAACCATAACCACTTTTGATAGAAGATCATTTGAAAGCATGATTTGACAAACACACAAACCTCAAACTTCAGCAAACAGGAAGGAAATTAACATTCCAAATTTTCTCCAATAAAGCCTTTTTAAAAAAAATTAATCATCACCACCTATCAGCTCATTAATCTACTCAGTGAGACAGGCAACGGGTTATCTCTGGAAAGAGGTTCACCTCAGCTGTTTCTCTGGATTCACTCATTGCCTCTTGATACCATCTGGTTTTGAGGGCAGCTCTGCCCACGCTGTTCTTCTTGGGCGTCCGGTCTCCCAGCAAGCTCTCCCATGCTCCTTGCTCTCCGTGTCTGCAGCTTCCAAGTACGAATGTGTCAAGTTCCTCGTCATCTTCATGCCTCTTTTGGTGAGCCAAAGATAAATAATCTAGAGTAATTTTACATGCCTCTAGGCACATTTCTTACACAATATTTCACCAGGTTCCCATGACAAATCACTTTGAAAGCACATTTTTTTTCTTTTTTATATTTTCATTCTACCAACACCACAAGAATTCACTGATAGCATAGCTGAGTGTTTCTTACCAGTTATATATAAAAAAAAAAACTTAAGAAAATACACATTTCTTAGTATTCAGTCACACCCTCCATGTGTCAAAACCTGGTGGCTGCACAGCCCCATTCAGGAAAATATCACTACATCTTTTCAGACAGAGACATGAGGACCCATGTAGCGTTAAGCAATACAGAGGGTTAATGTATTCTGGAAAACCATGAAGACAGTAAGCAGGTGTTCATATGTCAGGATAGGCCAATGTGGTTTTTTGTAAAGAAAATGTTAATGTATGCTTAAACGCTTCCAAGGTATTGCACAGGTCTCTATTACATCATTGATGATTTACGTTTTCTGCTCTGTATCATTTTATGTTCCTGGCTTAGGAAAGCAAGCTAAGGCTGGGTAAATGCTGGCTGTGCTCAAATGAACGGTGTGCATTCAGCTTCTAATGGCTTAATGACCACTGTCTTCTCTCGTTTATCATCGTTATTATGTGTCTGTTAACAAGAAACTGTTTAGCAGCATTGCACAAGGGGCTGCCTAGTGTTTTACTACCAGATTTGTGAGAAGAAAAAGGATAGAACAGAAAGGAATAATTTGAAGAAGTGGGGAATAAACAAAGGCTTTTAAATTTAATTCCTGGCTGTCATCATCCCAACTAGTAACAGGCCTATTTGATGTCTCGGTTCAGGGTGTGAATAGTGCCGCTTGGGGTCTGTTGCGGTAATTCATGTCTTTTTTGGTAGGAACCTAGTAACACATACAGAGTTATATAGTAAATCTATAGATTATGCTGTCCCAGAACAATTATGTGACATATACCCAATGACACCAGTGGCAATGTCCTCTGATTTGCTGAAATGATTGCTGAAAAAGCAGACTGATGATGTGTCAAGGGTGTCTGCTGAACCAGAGTATCCAAGGGACTAGACAGAAACAATAGCCGTATGAATGTACATTGAATTTTATGATAGTACTTTTATTCCCTACTGATTTTGTATCATTCTCCTCATCATGGAAACCAGCTTCTCTGCACATTCCACAAGGCAGCAGAAACGGAGGGGCAATAAAATCACAGCTAAGTGCAGCATATTCATCACGTAATATCTCTGATCCTTTCCTGGAACTGGTAAGAGAAATGGGGCATTTCCCACTGAATCCAAAATGTGGTTGTGGTCATATTACATGTGCAATGGTTAGGAAAGGCAGATCTTAAAGCAAATCAGTAAATTCATATTAATTTTAGTGGGCTTTTGACCAGCCCTAAACTGAGGCTTGTGGCTTATTTCACTTTTAAACAATTCCAAGACTCCCAGAGTTCATTTCTTACATTACAGCAACTTTTTTGAGAAGTATTTTCTCATGCCATGCAAGCTAGAAGGTGACTGGAGTTTCAGAAGCAGATGAAAGAGAGCATTATCCACTTTGTTCCTAGGGGAGTTATTTCTTCAGCTGACCTTGTCTTGAAGAAACATTCATCTCTGGATTGTAGTGTTTGTGGAGCAAAGTAATGATCATTTATGTAACAGCTGCCACTAAAATACTATGCAATATCTTAATTTTTTGTTTATTCATTAAATAGATTAGTATAGAGTTAAATACATAATTGAAGCACATTGCAGGATCTAATAGGTATTTCTCTGAGAGATAATACAGGATATTTTACACCAACGAGCTGCACTTTTTATGGTGTAGGTTTCATTTTGACAAATGTAGTACTACGAAACAACTGGCAAGCGATGCTGGCTATTAGTTGCAGTAAGAAGAACTGAAAAATTATAATTTAGAAGGCATTGATGACAGATTTTGCTCTTTTGGTATGACCTATAGGTTACAGTAATTTAGAGTTCTTACAAGACTTTCACACCCTGACACTGAATAAAATTCCATTCCGTGTTAATAAAAGTCAGTGTTCATGCAGATTAATCAGAGGGCTGGAGAACCTCCCCTATGAGGACAGGCTGAGAGAGTTGGGGTTGTTCAACCTGGAGAAGAGAAGGCTCCGAGGGGACTTGATAGCAGCCTTCCAGTACCTGAAGGGGGCTACAGGAGAGATGGGGAGGCACTCTTTACCAGGGAGTGTAGTGGGAGAACAAGGGGTAATGGATGTAAGCTGAAAGAGGGTAAATTTAGGTTAGACATTAGGAAGAAATTTTTCACTATGAGGGTGGTGAGACACTGGAACAGGTTGCCCAGGGAAGTTGTGGATGCCCCATCCCTGGAGGTGTTCAAGGCCAGGCTGGATGTGGCTTTGGGCAACCTGGTCTAGTGGGAGGTGTCCCTGCCCATGGCAGGGGGGTTGGAACTTGATGATCTTTAAGGTCCCTTCCAACCCTATTCATTCTATGATTCTATGATTCTATGAAAATTAGTGTGATTTTTAAAAATATTTTACTCTCAGTAAGGTACAGATTATTATCATTAAATCTGTTCTATTAATAATTGTTCTATTTATAGATAATTGATTTAAATGAACTTCTTGGGACATCCAAAGAGTAATTTTCAATAAAACTTCTCATCTACATTAAATGCTAACTATTCCATATATTATACACTTTTTTTTTTAAAAACCCCCAAGTGACCCCTAAATTGGACTGAATATGCCTCATTTTTCTGGAATCTTCTCCTTAGTCACACAGCCTAGCGTATCCATAGAGCACTCTACAGCCACGATTTTTACAGACTTCCCGAGAAGAACAATTTTGCATTTTTTGATGTTCTGTTTTGTTTTGTTCTGTTTTGTTTTTTTTCAAGTATAAGTATAGTATTTGTAAGTTAATAACCATAGGGAGTAATCTGTTATTTACACATTTACTGTCAGGTATTGTATCAGACCTAGACATTTACAAATACAAAGTCTACATACTGCTGTTGAAAATTAAGAAGTAGAAGACAGAAGTGTGTTCTAGTATCGCAGAAATAGTTAAGAATTAAATGCAGATTTTATTAACTGCTGTCTCTATTATCATACAGCAACATAAGTAAAGTCTACACAGAAAAATGCTGAATTGATTGCCTCTCAAAGACCACGGCCTGAATTACATTCATCCTTGTCTTCAAGCACCTGAGTTTCCAAGGCAGGAAGCTTTGGCTCTGTAGTTCATCAGTGGACATGGACATCTGCCTCCAAAGGATAAACTGAAAAGAATGACTGAGCAAATAATCTTTCTGAATATTTCTGGACTTTCACTTACATACAGTGTGCTGTCTAAGATCATAACTGCTGGGTTAGTCAACATAAGGCTTTTTGTACCGGGTCACACTTTCCCATTACTTTCTGAGAGTGATCAATAGCAGGGAACCAGAAAACAGTACAAGAACAGGGCAAACTTAAAGTAGTATTTCTGTGTTTAACTCTCCCACTCATCTGTTCCTCTGGAATGTTTACAGCTAGAGGTCATGTCTTTAATTGTCTTGGATACATATTTCTTCCATGAATTTGTACACAGAGTTTTTGAACCTTGTAAGATTCTGGCATCCCTTATAACCTGTGACTATGATGAGTACTTTGAACAGCTACATCTTCTTCCTGGCTTGAAGTTGCCACTCCATGTATTTAAGTGATATACAGGTGTGTATCTACGTTAATGTTTTGACTTGGATCGAAAATGTGCTTCTGAAGTAAATCCGATCACCCCCACTTACCAGGTTTGGATTTGGCACAGCAGAGAGGTCCCAGTGTGCTGCCAGATTGCTTTTGGGCAAAACTGCAGTGGAAGGTGAGCCTTGTAAAGCCACCATACGCATTCCACCCACAAAGAAGCATTTCCATCAGCTCACAGGACCAGGCTAGAGCCAGTCTGAAGTACCCCCTCCCAACCAAACGCGTGCAATGGGGATCTTGAAAGCCAACTCTCTCATTCCACAGACCAGCTCCTACTATGCCACATTACTTGCTGTTACAGTTTTGACCCTGGCTAGCAAAAAAACACTGCCAGAACTGCTCACTCACCCTCTCCCTTCCCAGGGATGGGGGAGAGAATTAAAGGGGTAAAGGGAAAACAGACTTGTGGCTGAGATAAGAACAATTTAAAAACTCAACTACAATAACAATGAATTATTATTATTTAAACACAGCCTACTTTATCTAGAGAATTGTAGAACAGAATTATTTTTCATCCTGCTTTAGGAAGTGTTCTTCCATTTTGCAGTTAAATACAGCAATACTTTCATTAGATCACAGGCTACTACAATCTGTCTTTTTGTACACCAGTTTTGTTCCCTCCCTCAGAGTTAAATAGTATTTCATGCTGGGAGGAGCATCTGAAAAGCCCATGTCTGCACAGAACAGAGGACAACATCAGACATTTATTTTCCCTTTTTCTTCCCTTAGTGATAAAAAAGAGAACAGTATTACTGCTACTTTTGTACTGGAAGTCACAGCTGGATTGATTTCTAACTCAGGTGTCTGACTACATGAACAGTTGCGTTGCAATGACTATTTGGATATGATATTCAAGACATTTTGCCATCTATGACAGACTCCGCTAGAGCTTTTATCTTTCTTTTTTTCCTTCTTTTTTAATATAACTTTTGAGATAAGACAAGGCAAATTCTAAGATTTCAAGACATCTCATTATAGAGATGCAGTGACCCCTTAGAAACTGAACTAGCTATTGAATAGTTGAAAAATTCTTACAGGTGTACTACATATGCAGACAACAGCATGTAGATTTTCAAGAAGAACAAAGTAAAAACAACACAGACTTCTAAAATATTGCTTGAAGATTTTTTTACTCTGAAAGCAATAACCAATTAGCCATCTTCCAGTCTTTCAGTATTGACATCTCATGTCACAGAGTGCTGAGGGCATGTTAAACATTTTTATACGGATTGTATCTTCTTCATTAGTGTCATACAGAATCCTTCACTCAAGACCAAGGAAGATAAAATCATAAGAATTGTGAAATATATTAGGATGGCCTAGGTGAAACACTAGTAATGAATGCAACACTACATCATTCACTTGACTGGTTCCCTAAGAATACATAGAAAAGCCACCATATTTCATATTTCTTCTACTTTTTAGCATTTCACCAGGAGCAGAAAGAAAAAAGAATGGAAGACATGTCAAAAGCGTATTTTGATGTTCAGCCTCCCATTTCTTGCAAAGGAAAATTAAGCCAGCAAATAATTTAATAGTAAGATGATAATAGTCTACTAGCTCTAAATACTACTTGCAAGCGGGAATCTTTCTTCTCAGTTCCCATGGTACTACTTTCTACCTGTTTCTTGGGTTGTGTTTTTTTTTTTCTAGTCTAGTATAAATACTTCTGACATTGCACAGGTCTTCTTTCAGAGTTCATTTTTTTCCCTGACATTCAGATGCAAAGGAGATTGTGCTAAAGATTTTTTCTTCTACTATATCACGTTATACTATTAACTTTTTAACAACGGCTTAACACCACCATACACTTGCAGACTGAGCAACCTGGTATTACCAGATCTTTTATTTCTGTGAATGTTGCTAGCTATGATGCTATCTAGATGTACGAAGAGTCTGAAATAATTTTGAAGTGCAGTAAGCATGTAATAGGTTGCTGTTATCCAAGTTAAATTTAGTAAATTGAAATAATGATCTCTTTTTCAAAAAGATTGGTGCAATTTTTTATGTGTCCATATTATTGTTTTTCTACAAGAGGCCTATGAGAGTTTTTGAAGGTTTTTTTCTCAAAAAAAACAGCAAAATATTTTATTTTAATTTTACCAATTCATTATGCAATTCTTGTTAAATGCATTCATCTAAATGGAGATTACTGGTAGGCAATTTAGATTGGTAACTTGCCTATTTCTTGGAACAGAGATGTTTTTTCACATGTGAAGATTTCTCTTAAATTATCATGCATCTTTATAGTCAGATTTTAATAAATAAATTTAAGTCCAGCTGTTTGGAAAAACATTTAAAAGCTCAAAATAAAAGTGGTACATGGTTTTGAAAACTGTCTGTTAGCACCTAAAAAATACTAATAATTCAGTTAACTATTATAGTCAGCCTCTTATATTAAACCTCTATACAATAACACATTAAGAAAAAGAAGTCCCCATGGCCACATTCTGGAAACAGCTGTGTATAGCAGCTCTCTGGGTTTCACCCACAACACGTGTATATATGTAAAGGAAATTCTGTAATTTTGTGGCATAATGCAGTGTAGTCTAGCAGACAAGCAAAGATTTTTCTCTTGTACAAAATGACTAAATTCTTCCCGAAAGCAAATGTTAATACAAATCCTTCTGGGAGGAAAAAAAAAACAACCTAGTCTTCAAAGTGCAAAACATGCCTCAAGAGACTCGAAGTCACCTCTCTACCTCTCTGCATACTTTGAGTCTGTTTATTCCTACAGAATAGTCACAAATACAGACTTCTTCATGATAAGAATTGGACTGATGTACCTAAACCACACATAAGTAATTGAACTTCCCTGAATTTAGGGCATTTGGGGCCACATGAACTGAAAAAGAAAGATCTGTGATATGTGGAAATGACTGATGCTTAGTCTGTACATATGTAAAAGCAGAAAATGAATTGCTAAGACAACATGCATGCAAGTTCTCCATCTCTGATGGGAGAGAGGGAGGTGAAAAATGGATGAGAAGAAATTTAAGTTTGTGATTAAAACTGACAGAGGCTATCAGAATATGAGACAAAGTGCCAAGAAGAAAAGCAGGAAGAAAATAAAATTCAGGAGGTGGTGGAGGAGGAAAGAGTGTGAAGCAAGAAATTCTGTACTAGCTGAGATGTGAAGTTACAATGAAAAAAAGAATACTTCCCACACTTTGAAGTTAGTATCTCAAAATAGCTGATATAGAAGAACTGGGAGACGAGAAAAATATTCCAATGACCAGACATTTCTTAAGAATATTTTATGATAAGAACCAAAATTAGAATCTTGACAAGATTTTTATACTGCATGATTGTTCATTTTCCTTACTAAGCTCTTGTTCTGCAAACTCTAAAGTAAATGGAGTATCTCACATTATCCTTTTCTACCTTCCTATCAGTTTTCCGAGAAATTAAAAAAGGTCAGAAAGATCACTGTCTTTAGATGATACATGTAAATTACACTCTTAATTGGTTTCCTAATATGGCAGTAGGATATACTGTTCTGTAAATCGAGGATCAACACTAGTGTCTTCACTGATGACAATAAATTGGCAGTTTTCTAACGCACATTACCAGGTATTGTCTCTGAGAATGCAGCACTCTTAAATCTACTAATTTTCATTATTTATATCCTTTTGATTACAGTTTTCTTATATTTAAATTTGAAATACTTTTTTTTCTTTCCTGCCCCCTGATAAAATGACATGATTTCTTTGAATTTATAGACTGGAGTGCACAGAGTAACATGACAGCAAGTGAGAGATTGACTCTTATGTAATCACTGAGGAATATGCTCATTATTCTAATATTTAGTATTATATAGATTTGGAAGAGGTGACCAAATAATTGATTTTTTTTAGTTTTGTGAACAAAATGAAAAATAAGCTTTTTACTTTCATTAGCTATTTTTAATATCTGAAAAGCATTTTGACTTTTTTAATAAAATTTTAAATTCTTAAGTTTTCATGCAAAATCACTGAAGCAGTATTTCAGCTTTTTGAGAATAAATTTCTTTACTTGAAAAAAACAACTTCAGTTTGCACTTTTAAGTGAGTTATTTTCGAGCACCATTTTTCAATGTTTACTCTTTCTCAGAGATTTCTGAAAAGCAAGCTGATTAGATGAACCTTTCTCCTGCCTTGAATCTTTTCTCCTGTGTTACTAAATATAAAGTGTCATATTCAATGCTATAAATATTCAGGAAAGATAACAGATTGCAGGATATTTTATTCCATGTGATAATGCCTTTTACAGAATATTCCTCTGACAAATATGGGAACTGCTTAAATACAAAGAGTGGACCAGCACTCTTAATCTTTGAGGCAACTTTCAAGTTACTTTTAAAAATTATATTCTGCTGATACCTGGATATTTTAATTTCTATTCTTATTTTTTTTAAAATTAAATTGATCATCAGGAATTTATTTCAGGATCTTTCCACAGCTGTCTCTTACAATAAATTGTTCCATGATTTACCAATCAACCAGACATCTAAAGAGACTATTTAACAGTGTTTGTTCTAATACAGGAAATCAAATATGTTACTGGCACTGTATTAAAATATCTCGTTTGCAGTACCTGTAATCTCTTTTCTGGTTCATTGTTTCCTAAGGGCATGTAAAAAATATTATCCTAGTTGAACAAGTCAATTACATTGCTTGCAAAACTCTTATGGTCAGGATTTGGCTCAAGTGGCCAAATACATTTCTGAACTACAAGTAACAGATTAAAGAGATTTTGTTCCTGCACCACAATCACATTCTACTCCATTTTCATAGCCTAAATTTTTGTAATATGCTAAACTCTTCTCACAAAACATCAATTTCCATGCATTCATCTTATTTTCCAAGCTTCTAGGCTAACATAAAATGCATGGCAAATCTTAAGGACTGAGAGAGCAATTATAGAAGTGATGAACAAAGAGAAAATTATGTTATGCCAATAATCTCTCTTTTGGGAGTAAAAATGTCAATGTCATATTCAGTTATGTGCTCATCTGACTCCGCAATATATTCTGTACTTGATATGAAACAGAAATCATCATTGAGTACACTGTTATCTTTTATAGTCTCCTACAGAAACCTGTTTTGATCAGACACAATATTTTGCAATTTTAAGTGGTCTTACCCATTTTTGCCAATAAGAACTACACAGAACAATCAGTGTGAACTCTGAACTTAGATGAATCCCACCATTTATAATACTTTAGTAAACAGAATACAGACCACTTTTTTCAGTTTACACTGAAATTGTCAGTTTATTACAAGTGTAGCTCTATTAGAAAAAAATGCTGGAAATATACATGAAAATACAAATGTTCTGCAAAATGAGAAATGGTAATATGTAGGTCAGGTTGTTCTTACATCTCTAAAATAAATTGTAAAGAAAAAATCAACATAAGTTTAATGACAGTTGATTGAGTGATTTAAGCATTCTAAGATGGGAAAGGCAAGTAACATGATTTAGTGGTTAAAATTAATTAGCTACTTCATTTTGTACTTCTCATGCATTATCCAGTCCCTGAAATTGCAAAAAAAGTTGACAACAATAACTGTGATATCCAATTTTATATGCACAATAAATATTTAGGATAAGCATTATTGAAATGTAAGATTTTTGGGTTGCTTTTTCTTTTTGTCCTATTTTCACTTAGTCGATTAGACTTTTGGAACTACAACAGTGTTGGGAAAGTTTAGACATTTCACCGATGTTTTCCTTTTAGGTCCCCCTTTTCAATCTTACTCTTTGCAATAGATACTTTGTTTTGAAGGATAGTCAGCTTTTTTTAGACAAAACAATTCAGGTAAAGAGCAAAGTTGTTTTGAAATACGTATTTCAATAAATACCTATTCATTTTACATCCAAAAAGCAGCAGAGAGTCTTCAGTTTCTATAAAAAGAGAAACAGCAGACAGGGTTCAAAAAAAAATCCAAAATCTGGTTCCTTATTTTTGAATTACATATTGCTGTAGATGAAATTCCTCTGCATGAAATCACTAAGCATGCATTATTAAATTAAATTTTCCATACTCAGTCAAAAATATTGATTTTTAAAGCCTTATTTTCCTTTTGATATGAATATATGTAGTCATTCTAATTGTATCAATCAACAGCAAGCAACATTTAATGCTCCATAATTTACTCTCTACTGTTCATCTATAAAGTGAT
This sequence comes from Pterocles orientalis, assembly GCA_011057875.1. Taxonomy (NCBI): domain Eukaryota; kingdom Metazoa; phylum Chordata; class Aves; order Pterocliformes; family Pteroclidae; genus Pterocles; species Pterocles orientalis. Next base: position 405,893 of record WKFP01014785.1, on the reverse strand, counting down.
ATTTCATTGTATGTAATTAAGGGAGAGTATAAACAAAACATCAAAGCACAGCAGTTTAAAGCTATACCATTAGGTACACAACACTATATGTTGTACAACACAATATAGAGCAGGAGATAAAACCAGTAAACTGAAGTCTTTGATTGTATATGTGGTTCTGATAACAGTTTACAACAATATTCTTCATCTGCAGAATGGAGGTAATAATGCCTAACAGGCTTTGTTAAGGATATTGAGATGTATGTCTCAAAAAAACTTATATATAAGACTCACAGTTTTTAAGGTACACATCAATCACAATAACCATGGGGGTGAGATAAGTTTAATAGTACATTTGACTACTTCTCCTTATATCTCTCTCTCCCTGTATTTTCAATAATTAAACCCAACTGAAACAACAACAGCAAACAAAAAAGTTCTCTCTTAAATGAATGGGTTGACTTGGTGCCTATTAGATTTGTATAGCTAAATCCACAATAACTCTTTGGTTTTGAACCTGACTTCTTTCTTTAATTAAGCCTGAATTTAATTCTCACTTCTAAATTGGACCAGAAAAAAATGCAAGACTTATACATAATTTAATCTCCTATTACTTTATTTCTATTCAAAGCTGTTCTTCATTAACGGCTTAGCTATTGAATTAACCAGCATGGGACAACCAAAAAGTATGCATATAGAAAGTGTCATTTCAACCAAAATAATTCTGTTTCACCTCAAAATCAGGCCTGAAGGGCTGAAATCATGTTAGAAAATAATCTGATCCATAAAGTCTATGTATTTTGTTCTCACATACTTCCAACTGAGAAGTGATTTTATAGCTGGTTATGAACTAGGTTAAAAACAGGTTTGGCCTGCGTTAAGAAACGGTTTAGGAGATAGTTATAAATAGTAGTCTCTTCATGCCTCAGTTGAAACACTGAGGTAAAATTAGAAATTGCTTCAGGAGAATTCTCATACAACAGCTATTAATGTCTTTAATAGAGATATTAGTTACTTCTTCACTATTTCTCAAGGTAAGATGACATTCAAATAATACATGACTAGTATATACCAAGGGAAGCATTAAAATAATGAAACATCCATGTATTTAATTCTTCTCAGTTTTTAAACTATTTCTTAATACTGTACATGAAAATAATTTTCATTCCAGGGCAAGGGCTTTAATTTTTGTCCTGTCTGTGTGCATTTACTCATATAGGGCTGACACATTTTCCCTGTACAGTAACTGAGAGGACTCCTTACTTCAGCCCCTCTAGTACTTGTGATAAAGAGAGAGACCTTTGTGTGCTAGTTAGGGTCGCCGGCCGGAAGATGTCGCGCTGTACGGAAAGATAGGACTCTCTGGGTAGCCAGTAGTGTTTAGACGGCCATTTGCCGTCCACCACATTGGTGTCTGTGAGCAGATGGACCGAGCGGCCTGGGTTTGGAATGGCGTTTATTGATGAGTACACAGGCCTTATATAGCTTGAGTTTACAACATCACTTCTGTCTGCTTACATCACAATCTAAACACTACTGGCTACCCAGAGAGTCCTATCTTTCCGTACAGCGCGACATCTTCCGGCCGGCGACCCTAACTACCACACCTTTGAGACCATCTAGTTCCAACCCCCCTGCCATGGGCAGGGACACCTCCCACTAGCCCAGGTTGCTCAAAGCCTCATCCAGCCTGGCCTTGAACCCCTCCAGGGATGGGGCATCCACAGCTTCTCTGGGCAACCTGTTCCAGTGCCTCACCGCCCCCACAGTCAAAAATTTCTTCCTAATATCTACTCTAAATCTACCATCTTTCAGCTTAAAGCCATTACCCCTCGTCCTATCACTACACTCCATTTATAAAAGTGATAAACCCATCTAATTTATTTTTTTTCCTTTTCTTTTCTTTTTTTTTTTTGAGTGGTTTTAGAAGATGGTCACATTTGAAAACCATATCAAGTGAGGGAACGATTTGATGCTTTTCTGAGCACACTATACTTCCTAATGTCTTATGCCCCAACTATAAATGAGTTCTGACATCCACAGGGATCACAATGCAGTAGCTGAGAAGTGGCCTAATGTGGCAAAAAGGAACAGATACTTCCTAAAATTTGTTTCTCAGCGGTATCTTATGGGTATATTTGCATTTCACAGTGTATATGAAGTAAGATATATATATATGAAGTAAGATTATATCAGTCCCTTTTAAGTAATCATCAAAGTAAAACTGATAAACCAAATAATGTATTTTCTAAAGACAGGATTCAAGAACATATTTAAGCAGACCTTCAGCTATCTGAAGAAACATCTGAGCAAAGTGAATGGAATATCATTGAAATGTTTGTACATTTCAAGTTTGGGAAGCATCAGAGAAAGGTAACAAACTGGACGATGGTTGTCCACAGAGATTTTTCTCTTTTGATGAGAATGGAATGAGAATTACCGTCCACCAATTTTATTGAAGTCATTTCTGAGACTAATTCTGAAACCAACTTTTAAAAAGTTTTATATTGATAGATCACCACAAGGCTGCCCCACTAAAACAGAATAAGGGGGGAACACGAACGATCACTTCCATTTTATGAACAGCTAGAAATGGTTTAGATTTTTGTTTGTCAAGAATTGTCACCAAAAGGTAAGAAAGTTCAACACAAAATATGTTGTTCTACCAGAGACAAGCTGAAGAAGAATGGAGCATGGCTGAAATAAGACTACATAAAATCACAGTATTAGCAAATGTAAATGCTCTACACCTTTGTTATAAGGTTACACAAAAATTACTGCTAAATTTTGTTTGTCATTAGACATACTAACATATTTAGGATCTTTCTCCAAGTTACATGTGTAAAATTTAAATACTTTGATTTTTTACTATTTTTCCATTTAAGAAAGATTTAGAAAATTTCACCCTTATAAATACCTTTTGACAGTATTGGCCGGTTTAAGTTAAACTTGACTCAAAACTAGACATTTTGAAAGATGAGTGCCCCAACTAAGAAGCAGATTTTGCCATGACCTCCAGCTGTACAGGCTACAAAAAGAGGACATGATGGCAAAAGCATTATAAATTCTACTGCCTTAGTCAGCACAAGTCTCCTTAAATACCAGTGGGTTCAAATATGAAAGAAAACAGATGGAAGTGTCACCTATGTTTCCGGTTGTAGGGGGCACTAACATATTTGTACAATGCTCTACGAGGTCCTTAGCTTGGGAAAAAAATGGGGCTACTGATTGCTTAGGGGCCAAGGAACAACAATAGTGGTCATAAATTGCCCCGATGGCATGTCTGTGAGAAGCCCTGGAAAGCCCTAAATCCCCAGAATCTCATCTTTGTTCTATCAACACAAGCACGTAACACTTGTCTAGATGAGAAATGTTATTTGAGTTCAGTTGGGTTCAGTCATCTGTTTCTCTAATTTGACTTTTAATGACTTCTGTTGCACAACCCTGAACATCTCACATACATTACTTCTCCCAGAAAACTACCTGGCTCTGAATTATTTCTTTTTTAACTACTTATGTGTTTTCCTGTAGAACCAATGCTTATAAGAAATTCATTCAATATACATGACTCTGTACCCATGCTTGCATCTGTTGTCAAATTTCATATGAATCTGGGTACGACAGATGGTTCAAGTTTTCCAGGATACTGAGAGATAATATTCAAGCACTCAGATTTCCCCAGTAATTTTTGATAGCATGTGATACAATGTCTTCAAACAGGAATATGCAGGAAATATTTGCACAATTCATTTCTCAAGCCACACAACAAAGAAATATAGAACTGAAATTTCAGTGGATGCAGAACTAATTGGGATTTTTTAAATTTTTTGCCAATTATCACTGATAGTGAAATAATCATCTCTGCAAGTTCATTTATTTTCCACAGAATTTAGCAAATGACGCCATTAATAATGCACAATAATAGTAAAATCCAGCTCTTTTCATGGCTAAAAACAAAGGGAAGAGTCTCCTTCCTAAAAGTAAGCAAATACCCTATCCACGAAAAAGAGATGAAAAAAACTCTTAAAAGTTGCCACTTCAGAGCCACATTTCACATTTGAAAACTGATTTAGCTGATTAAGCTGTGATCAAGACTAGAAGTGTCTAACAGGGTATTTCAAAGAAAATAAATTATTCCAGTTGGGAGAGACATATTCAGCATACATTTCCATCTTTCTATTATTTTACATTGCCCTGCCTTTAATTTTTGTTCCTCTCTCTAAAAGCTACTAAACCACTTCTTGGAATTGTTTTTCCCTTTTCACAAAGACACTTTTAAGGAACAGTTCACACATTTTAAATGCTTTTTAAAGGCATTTATAAAAACAATTTATCACGATCTCTACCAGTTACTCATCTTCAATACTGAGGATTACCTCTGTTTCTTCTCTCTATAATAAATGTAATGCTTACTGAAAAAAATAAAAAAAAACTATATAATGCTTACAAGGAGTTAGAATATATCTATTATGTTTCCTCCTAAATTAATGGAAAAACTCCCACAAGTTTTACTCCCATCAGTAAAAGTGATATATGGCTCCCTATTTTGTTTTTTGACAGCCAGCTCTGTTACAGGAGTAAACTAACAAGGCCATTCCCAGTGCTCTGCTGTCATCAGATATAGTGATGCATGAACAAGGAAAGAAACATGAAAAAGCTGATTTTTCTTTCCATCAGAAAATTCAGCGGTGGAAAAATAAATATTATTTTTAACTTTCAAATCTTGTTAACTATAAGCAATCACAAAAATAATAAATAAGACAGCCAGACATGTTTCTAAACATAGTACTATTGACAAAAAATCTTGGTCTTTTTTTTTTTTTCATTTATGGATAGAAAAAAATGTGCAATTACAGCACTGAAAAGACTGCATCTAGTTCACACACTTATTTTTAGGAACACAAGGCACAGCTAAGTTTTAACATTGCTAAGTTTTAACACTCATAAATGCAAATGTGTTTCTTCACAGAGAACCTGCTGCAATAATGCTTGCAGCTTCTCCTTTTCCATAAAATATTGGATAATGAAGCACCACAATCAGTTTATAAGTTTTAACAATTATCAGCCTGATTGTGCAAATTAGTGACCTAAGTGAAGCACAGAGAAGAATAATTGTCACAAATTACAATTTTCAACATTAAAATGCATCATTTTATTATTATCAATAAAGCATAATCTGAAAATGCTCTCTCCCTCCCAATGGATGGCAGTGGCTGTTGATTAGGACATGCTGGTGAAGAGAGGGATTTAAGCATCACCTGCCATTTCACTGCGCTGATGTCCAGGAGGGGGCACTGAGATGTGGCAGGGGCCTCATCTGCCCTGGTTTCCTTGACTCCACAACTCAGGTGCCTACTGGACCTCATAGAGGCCTTTTGCAGCACCCACCACCAAGCCAGACCTTCCCAAATGGTCTCCTCTGCCAGCTTGTGTCTGGGGTTGTTCGCACGTCCTCTCATCCTCTGGAAGGCCTCCAAAGAGAAGCCCTGTTCTGCCAATTCTCCATTGTGCTAGCTCTTCCAGGCATCTCATCCATACGTACAACATAAATCATAATGCTAACACATGTTCACATGTGTCTTCAGAGCTTCACAGCTCCAGCTTAGTATCCCTGAAAGCAGCAAAATGGCCACAGCATTTGCATTTTGTTTTGTTTTGTTTTGGGTTTTTTGGGTTTTTTTTTTAATGTTTCACTCCCACAATTGCCTAGAGTATTATCAATAACTTTAAGCATCTTTATGAGAAGGTGAAATGTGTCTTCTTTCAGATTTCCTCCATTTCTAGACTACCCTTACCAGCATCTGATTATTCAGAATCTTTTGCAGTAAAATAATGAATCTTATCAACTCAAAAGGAAAGACTATTTAAATAAAACAATACAACAGATGAGTTTAATCTACTTTTTCTGAAATCTGGCATGTATATCATCACCTTGTTCATGTATATAAATAAAAACCCATGAAGTTCTTCCCTGACTGCATATTTCTTTGACTGACTAAATTGAGTGTTCTCAGTCTGAATGTACTTGGGGCAAATTATGGTCAAGAGATCTTAATCTGACGGGAGCCACAGTTCCAAAATTGGCGAGAAGGCACGCATAGAACTTTTCTAGCAAATGATCACACTCCCTAAACTTGTGCATTGAAAATGAGACAAGCCAAGAAGCACGGACTGCATGGGAAAGAATGTCAACCAGCAGACATTGGAATGTTCTGATCTGATCAGCCTCGCTACCCGAGCAGGCTTAGTGGACTCCCAATCTACAATGTGAGCCACAAGTTGGCTGATAAAGGCAAGATAATAGTTTCTAAATTTCTTTCTATTCACATAGTGATTTTCAGCAATCTGCAGAGAAGAATAACCTGAAAAAGAAATTCCTGAAGAACCATAAACTTATCTGAAACTTTCACCACCACAAATTGCATGGAAGAGGACGCTGGGCAGAAAACGGAATTATAAATATGTGGGCTTGCTAAAATAAGCAAGAAGGTAAATCCATCTGTGATCACAAACGACAACATAAACAAAGCCACTAGCAGGATTTTTGTGTAGTTTTTGTTCACGAACCCCACACCCACAGCCAGGGTGACAAGTTGGACTACAGCTGCTAGCATGGTCCAGCAGCCAGATGTATTTCCGTACTGCTGGTAAATAAACTACAGTGGTGCAATGCCCTGTCTCTTCAGTTCCTTGAAATGATTTAAACTAAAATTGAGAAAGAGGATTCAGAGTGATATGTGATTGTTTACATAGTTTCAGTCACACACAAGGATGGCCTGAACAGAAATGCTTATGGGTTTCGAATAGGAAGATGATTAATCCAGCCGGTATGGAGAGAGGGGGAAAAGATGATTTTTAATATTAAGACTTGTTTTAAAGGACATGATCATATGTAGTGATGGCGAGACATAAGTATTATTACCCAGTTCAGAAATAGTGAAAAGCATGTCTTGTGTGCAACTCTGAGAGTTTTAGCATCAGCACTCAGATCAGGCAGGGCCGTATGAGGGCTGGAATATGACGTAGAGGAAGGCAAAAAGGACCAACACCTGCATGCAGAAAATAGCTGTGAGATTACTGGATGACCCTGAGAAACCAATACAAACCAGAATATCTGTTTGGCTCTATCTGCTTGTTATTGTGTGTTGACAGATGAAGTGATCAAACTTTCTGAACAAAAAGCTTAGACCTAGGAATATACAGTGTAACCTAAGAAGCTGGTTAATTATTAATATTAATGGACACATCTGCCTACCCAATATGTGAAAGGTGAGAGATGGAACACTTGTAAGCAACATAAGTTTTTTAGCTTAGTAGTCATGCCCACCACTGCTGTGGCTTTTATGGAGATACGTGTCCTAATCAACATCACTCAGACATTTCATGAGGTTAGAAAGATAGCTAAGCATGGAGAACCTCAAACAGAGTGGGAAATAAATGCCTTAAAGAAGGTGTGCCCTTCACCAGAGGCAACTGGTTGTCAGTAGGAGATGGAAACCTATTTAATCCTTTGCTCTCTCCCATCATTCAGCCGTCCTAGAATCTCATGCTTCCTATAACTGTCAGTATGAAAGCAAATTATTTGTCATTCGTCATGGCAAGCTGTAATATTTAAAGCTTTTTCTGAAAAGCAGAAGTCTCACTGAGGATGGGTGACAAAAACTGTTCAGAAAACTCGAAGAAAGGTCATGTTGTGTGGCTGATGTTTCAGTGAGTATGGCATGTGTTAAAGAACAGGTTTTGCATTTCTAGATTTGTGAAGAGATGTCTTAGCACCTGAAATGAGAGACACAATTGGTAGGGTGAGCAGTGCAGTGTTTAGTCTTGAAAACTGTTTTGAACAGAGAAGAATCTACTGTAGGGAACTTTTTTCAAACAAACACAGCACACTGGTGTTTCTTCTCCCTCCTACATTAATACATTTAAGAGTTATTTTTAAATGTACCTTTTATCAAATTGTGCTTTTTTGAAAATATTTCAGGAAAAAATCAGTACACACAACATATGCTTGGGGTTTTTTTCAGAAATTAAGAAGCTCTTCAATGTGTGAAGTTCTATAATTACACAAAAACATGCATTTTACAAAAAATGTTCAGAATAAACTGCTACATTCTAGATTCCTGTTATAAAACCATTTTGCATATGATAAACTTACATTTGGCATCTACCTCCTGATTAAACTATTAATAGCTTGAAATTACAAGCAATATAAGAAAAACGGTCATGGCTACTCAGGAAAAAGTTGGCAAAATGTAGTAATATCTCATTTGGTTTACACTAGACTTACCAAAAAGAATGGTTTTTGTTTGTTTGTTCAGAAGGCTATTTTTGGGGGGGAAAAAAAAAAGCAAAAAAAAAAAAGCAAAATGCTTTCATAGGTTTCACCATTTTGAATTATTAAATCAGTTTGGCAAATGGAAGATTGTTTGAAATTCCTCAAAGCACATATGGCTACATTACCTTTAAAGAGGAAATAGATAATTTGAGAACTATTTTATGGGACAGTGTTTTCTGTGAAGTTATGATGTTACAAAGCTTATAAGGTAAACAAACATCAAAAAGAGAACATCAAGTAATACCCTAAATCCAGCACAGGTTTAGCTTTAACTCCAAGGCATATGGTAGATACGGTTGCCAAGGCAGCTACAGTTCATCCCAGTTGTTACTCTGCAGCCTAAAGAAGAGAAATATTTCTTTTCTTGCTAGCTTGCATCCTTAGTTAAGACTAATAAGTCTTATTAGTATTTATTTATCCAACTTCACTCTTACCCTGTATTAAAGAACAAACTCTTAAGTTGAAGTTTTTTGTTTCCACACGCAACTCAAAGCCTTTCACAATGCTGTGGCTTTTTTCATCTGTTCCCTGAGAGCATCTTTAGAACCACTGCAATATGCAGTTAAGATTCAATCACTGAAATGCTGCTTACAACATCCACGGTATTCTAGCTGTCCATCTACACAGTGTACCTAATCTGTACCACCAAATGAAACTCTATAGCTGTGGTTTGGTTTTTTCATATAAGCAGTGGTGTGCTTAGTTCAAGAATAAAACTAATCTGTTCCCTTGTCTAGGAGGGATGAGAACTTGGCATATACTTTTACAGCTCTGAGGCAAGGTTAATGGAGTCTCTGCAGGAGCCTGAATGTTAATATGATTTTTATGATTATCATCGTATTAATATCATTATTTTTAACTTGTACATAACAAATTAATTAAACACTGTGCACTACTGAGTTTATGTTCTTGTTAATGTGATAAAAGACAGCTTAATGACTTTTGTTGTAGGCTCTTCATAATTATTACAGCTTCTTATCTATACAGCTATACCTCTTTGAACACAATGCAATCAGATGATTGTCACTTTTACCAGGTCACCTTAATGGCGTAATGTAACATTACATTGAAATTAAAGATTTCTGCTCACATTTAAAGACTGTTAAATTACCAAGAGAAAGCGAAAAAAATAATGAGAACCTGAACTATAGTTCTTTTGGTAGTTCAAACTAGAAAAGAACAGCTATGCCTGAAGTATATTCTTTACTAAAATATTATATACAAAATCAGTGTTTTTCCAATCACCTGTCCGTAGGATAGCTTTCTTTAGAAAGTAAAAGAATTTCCATGGACAGCTGCTCAACTGCACACTGCCTTTAATTAAATATATATATATTTAATTAAACTTATTACATTAAAGTTACTATGTCCAACAGAACATATGAACCTATCCCTAAAGTAAATTAAAGACTTCCATAAATCTTTTTACTTCTACCATCAGAGACAGCTGTCATTATCATAGAAGCAAATTCACTTTCAAAGAAACATAAGTGTTCTGACCTAACTAAAACTGAGCAATGCAAACAAGAAAACCAGTTGTTAAAATCATAGCAATTTGAGGTACCTAAATAAAATTATCTATTGGCATAGTTCAAAAACAAGCAGTCACATATTTAGTTTTGCTAGGCTGGCCACCTGTTAGAAACAAGCAGCATTCATTGTCACAGACCAAAACAAAAAAGGTTTGGTTGAAAATCTACATTTTGTCTAGCTGGAGAATTCTCTCTTAGCAATAAATAAGTTCATGGACTATTCTTTTGATTAAGTCAGATCATGTTTTGGAAATAGAGTGGAATTTCAAAATCTGATTTTTTTCATAACTTCAAAATATCATATCCGTAAGAGAAGGTGGTCCTGAAAAGTGCTATTTTATTTCCTGCATCACTTGCAGCCACTCTAAGGGGAGAAATGTATAACAGTACTAATATTCATGAGACTTATATGAACTGAAACATTCCTTCCATTGTTTTCACAAGCTTACCTAGAAAAAGGCATTTTTTTATTCTGAAATAAAATTCCTAAGTATCTAGTCACTTAAATACAAAATAGGTGCTGCTGAAATTCAGAGAAAACACACTCTCCATACAACCACCTAGTTATCTGGTTAATTTTTACATGCATAGTTCCCTCTGTGCATGTGCAGACCTGCCAAACTCTTGATTCAATATGCACTAACTGAAAACTGCAATTCTGCAACTGTAAAGCTCACTCAATCTTGGAGGCTTAAGCTAAGTACGAACAGTAGCACCTGGGAGACCTGCCACCCTGCAGCGAGATACTTTGCTTCTCTCAAAAACTGATCCTGTGGAGTTATAGAGAAAACCAGATACTTTAGCTCTGTGTACAAAGTGTTTGTCCCAGAGATTACCCAGGTCACGAATGGATTCTGATTACTGTAACAGAACTGTGACATTTCTGCCAGCTATACAGCAAACAGTGTTATTAAATACCATATTCATTACTCATTAACTGATTCTGAAGAGCATTCATCAACTCAGTCTAATACACAAAATGAGTCATAACAATTAGAAACTGACTGCAACGCAATGAACACTATCTCTGAATCAATGCTGCATTGTCTGTGTTGAATTTCCTCTCTTCTTTGCACTCATCATCAAAACAAAAACACTTCTCCATTTCTATTCATTGATTCTAGATCAGCACTCCAGACTGCAACCACTTGCAAAGCTGTCAGTTCACAGACAGAGTTAGCAGGAGGAATAACATTCTCCTTAATACAGCTTGCTATTACTAAATCTTGGTGCAAGCAGCACCACATGGGCTCCTTAAAAATTGGGCTACTGCATTATCATCACTGGGACTTCCGGACAGCGATTAATGAAAAACACAATTTCCATAAAGAATAAAATGACTGAACAGTATGACTAAGTATTTCTTGAGAAAATTACCAATTTGCTGAAGTCCTACAGTTGAAGTAAGAAGACATTTTATAGTGGAGTATTTTGCTTTGGCTCAAAAGTGGTTTGAATGTAAAAATTTTCCCATGACCTTCTAAAACAGTTTTACACTTAAGTGCTAATTGGCATTGAGAAGGGCAAAGAAAAAGAAAGCAAAGCCACAAAGCCCTCCAGCTGGACACAGTTATCCCTTTTTCAGGTCTTGCTCTAGGCACAATCTCTCTCTCTATATAGATTCATATATGGCAAAATAGTCCCCTTACTGCTGTCACCCAGAAGCTCATTGTCACTACAGGGTATGACGAGATGGAAAATCACTTCCAGTGCTGACATCATCTTTGTAAGAAACCTTTATCCACATGCAGTCAGTGCCTCCCAGTGCACTGGACAAAGTAAAGGCAGTTTGTGGAAAGTAGAGGAGCATCAGACTTTCTTGGTAAATTTAGCAGGGGACGAAAGGCTTTGGCCACATTCCAGCACAGATGAAGCATCTTCTCCAGCTCACATGGCAGAAGAGGAAGCTGCTACACAGCTCCAACCAAATCCATGCATCAGCTCTCACAGCTCCTACTAGACCTCAAGATAAATGCCCAAATCGAATACGTTTTATTTTGGGAAAGAGCAAGCTTACAAATAGGCAATGATCTCACACCCCTTCCCACACTGGAAACCTAAACTCACGAGCTGAGAGCTAATTTTAGTGTCATAAATTCTTTAGAGTTCTGTATCTTTTTTTTTTTTTGGGGGGGGGGAAGGTACTCGTAAAAAGATGAGTTTATATAGACTTTTTTTTACTTTAGCTGTAAAAGCACCAAAACTGGGACAAAAGCCACAGGTCTTAAACTCCTATTAGAATTAGATAATACTCATTATCATCCTCTTAGATCAGCTTTTGATCCAATATATACCTACTGAACCATCTGAAAAAGGTGTTCTTCCTTTTCTTCTTTCATCCTTGTAATAGGCAATCAAAACCAATTTTCCAAATAGTTTTATTTTTATCTACGAGTGGAAAATTCAATTCAATCCAGAATTTATCTTGGCTTCTGCAGAAGAACTCAGAAGTGATGGATGATACACTATGTGGAACCCTTGAAAATCAGTAGTGCTGTCTGGTATTTCAGAAATTTTAAGGAAACTGGTAATGTGCTTCTTTATTGCAACACCTGTACACTTAGTTCTCTCTCAAGTGAAGGGTGACTACCACTTCTAGGGAAGAAAGCTACATCTTCTTTTAACAGGTTCAAGAAACTTGGCCGAGTTGCTCTTCACTCAGACGTAGCTTGATGTCCTCAATTACGGAAATATTTGAGATATGAAAAAAAGCATTTGTCAGCTTTATAGGTGGATAACCTAAGTGCAGAAAACTTAAAATTACAATACTGTCTAAAGTATGGAACAGCTTAAATAGTTGCTGCAGCTTTAGTATTGTTAAATAATTTTAAAAGTACAAGAAATCTCCGTCTCAGGATCCCACACTGCTCCAAACAGTATATTAGAAGATTTAACTTACATTTAAAGCTACTGTTCTTTCCTTTAGTGCTCATTTTGGTGAGACTCATCTTACTTAACTTTAGCTGTCTAAACCAGACACACAATAAAAGCTTGCCACTGAGATTCCTCTTTAATCAGTGGAGTTAAGCAACTTCAGCAATCAGTTCCTCCTACATGAAAAGTGTACATCTAAGGTGACGTGAATCCATATTGCTCTGTTGCAGAGTAAACCAAGAATAGCTAAATACTTAATATCTAATCATATAAATTTAGTAGAGATGATACTATGATCCCTAAAAAGTTTCCAACAGACTTGAAACACCTTTAAAGTAGAACACAGAACTGAAACCTGGTCTCTTATTCTCTGTCAGAATCCAAATTCATGTCTAGAAGTTACAACAGTATTTACAATTCATCTCAAGGTGTATACGTTCCCACTGAAAAGCACCTGAAGTCTACACCTGGTAACAGAATTATGTCTCAAGAAATCAGAAGTCTAAAATTTTCCATAAATCCCTTCTCAATAGATGCTTTCTATGTCCACACAAAACAGGATATATTGATGTTTTAAAACAAAACTTATTACTTATAAATCTTCAGCAATGATTTTATGGGCTATGACAGCGTTATCTTTAAATAGGCTTCTTTTTCATTAAGCCAACATGGGAACATTCTACTCCAGGACAGATACTCTTGGATAATTTCCAGGCTGGCTCTTCAGAGTTGTGTAGGTCAAGTAACAGTAAGGTAAGGCCATATTTTAAAGAATACTTTTGTTTTTAAACAGTAATGATCATTTTGTGTTCCATAAAGTTCCTCTTCTTTTCCACAAGTAATTAACTTCTCACCAAACCCTTGGGAGAACTGCAGAGGAACAAACAATGCAGGAAAAAAAATATTTGTGATTTAGAGGAATGCTGGAGATATTTCTGCACTTCTCTGGATGCTGCTTGTTTGCTGAGGTCTGTATTGGGTTTACAAAGCCAGGTTTAGGTAATGAGGGGGGCTACAGGGGTGGCTTCTGTGAGAAGCTTCTAGAAGCTTCTCCCATGTCTGACAGAGTCAATGCCAGTCAGCTCCAAGATGGATCCGCTGCTGGCCAAGGCTGAGCCCATCAGCAACAGTGACAGCACCTCTGTGAAAACATATTAAAGAAAGTATACAAAACCCCCTGTCTAACACCAGTAGCAGTCAGAAGAGAGGAGTGAGACTATGAGAGAGAAACAACTCTGCAGACATCAAGGCCAGTGAAGAAGGATGGGAGGAGGTGCTCCAGGCACCGGAGCAGAGATTCCCCTGCAGCCCCTGGTGCAGCCCATGGTGAGGCAGCTGTGCCCCTGCAGACGTGGAGGTAACGGGGGAGCAGAGACACACCTGCAGCGCGGGGAGGACCCCACAACAGAGCAGGAGGATGTTCCCCAAAGGAGGCTGTGACCCTGTGGGAAGCCTGCGCTGGAACAGGCTCCTGGTCTCCTGTAGACCCGTGGAGAGAGCAGCCCTCACTGGAGCAGGTTTGCTGGCAGGACTTGTGACCCTGTGGGGGACCCATGCTGGAGCAGTCTGTGCCTGAAGGACTGCGCCCTGTAGAAGGGACCCACACTGCAGCAGTTTGTGAAGAACTGCGGCCCATGGGAAGGACTCAAGTTGGAGAAGTTCATGGAGGACTGTCTCCTGTAGGAGGGACCCCACGCTGGAGCAGGGAAAGCATCTGAGGAGTCCTCCCTGAGGAGGAAGAAGCATCAGAGACAATGTGTGACGGACTGACCACAACCCCCATTCCCTGTTCCCCTGTACCACTGTCGGGGAGGACACAGAGAATTTGGTAGTAAAGTTGAGCCAGGCAAATAGGAAGGGGCTGGTGGAAAGTGTTTTAAGATTTTGGTTTTATTTTCTTATCACCCTAATCTCATTTGATTGGTAATAAATTAAACTAATTTTCCCCAAGTCAAGTCTGTTTTGCCCGTGACAGTAACTGGTCAGTGCTCTCCCCCTGCCCTTATCTCAAACCATGAGCATTCTGTTATATTTTATCTCCCTTGTCCAGTTGAGGACGAGAGTAATAGAGCAGCTTTGGTAGGCATCGGGCATCCAGCCAGGGTCAAACCACCACACTGTCACTTACAGTCTCTCACTTTCTGGAGGTAGAGACCTCATACAGTTCAACAGTGAGGGTGCATCTGATTTTTCAAAGTGATTCTTGCCCATGTAGGGCCTTTATGTACCTGTGCTATGCTGAAACTGTACAGCTATACTGAAAAGACTAAATGAGAGCTATGCTATATATCTGTGTCTCTCCATTCTCTAAGGTATTTCACAAAAAGTTAATTAAAGCTTTCTTTCCTACTAAAAAAAAAAGTTTTGTGACACCTTCCAAGTCACACAAGATTTTAGAGAAGGAATCAGACAGAAAACTCAAGTTTCCTGGTTCCTAGTTCTGTCTTTACATGTTCCTCTACTTTCTGCCATTTTTTCCACTCCTTTAAGTCATTTTTGACAGCTAATAAAAGCAGTTAGCTTTCAGGTATCTTTGAAGATAAAAGATATTCAGTTACAAGTAATTTTCTTCAAATTTTTCTTCCAAAGCCCAGTCAGCCACAAATAGACTGTTACATTGGTGATATTTCTTCTAGGTCTCCACAGCTGATGTGGGACAGAAGACTGCTAGATGGCAGTCTTATAAATCTAATGCTAACTATGACTGACCAAAAAAAAAAAGTTTTTAATATTTTTAAACCAAGAATAGTTTCAAAAGTTCAATACCAAAGTAAATGAAAACCAGACTAAACAAACCCTACCACACAAACCCACCTGAAACACAATACAGAATGCTGTCACACATGTCTTCTCAGATAATTTTTCCTCTCTATGATGATATGTTATGGAAGTTAATGGTGTCATGAAAGACTGATATACTAAATGGAAGAATGGGCTTGTAAAAAAAATCTGTCAGGTAAAGAAACTATTATCAGACATGAAAGACACCAGTCTGGCTTAACTTAAATGTGGTCATAAAATAAAAAGAGGCATGAGGTTTGTGAAACACTGCAAACCTTACACCAGTGAGACCTGATAATCTCTTCTATACTACTAATAAGGAAAACTAAATCTTAGGGGTTCTACCTTTTTTAAAGAGGCAGATTTTAGCATTTAATTCAAAGTAGCTTTTGTTTACACTTCAAAGATTTGAAGCAAAACCAAAGGCTGAGGAAAGAAGGTGCTTCTTTTACTCATTTTTCCACACATGAAGAGAATGGAGAACAAAAGTTTCCGTGTCATATATCAGAAAATGAGTATGTAAAGATGGTTAGCAATTCATTTCTGTTCAAAGCACTTCACAGCAATGGATCTGGGACTTCTGAGAGAACTCACACAGGTCTCTCCACAAAAAAAGAATAATTACTAGGAACCAAGGCCTAAAGGTAATGGAGAGAGCCTTGCATCATGTGCTCTTAGGCACAGCTTAAATGTTTTCCCATCTCTCACTACAGTGAGATCTTTCAGTTCTGAGGTAGACTACTTCTTATATTTTATTTGAGCTTGCTGTTCACAATTAACAATAACCTTTCCAAAATTTATTGAGTTCTTACAAACTTTCACAGTAAAGAAATTAAACATAAAAAAGGAAAGATCATTAAAACGGCAAGTTAAGACATTCTTGTTAAGTATGTGATCTGCACCTCTCAGCAGTGCAAACCAATTATCACTTATATTTTTGAGCAAGACCAGTGGAATTGTTTGTGTAACACCAAACCTGCAAAAGAAGTGAATGTCCTTCCAGTCTATAGAATTTTAAATTATTCAATTAGCTAAAAATTTCTGCCAAATTGAAAATGCAAAAGAATTTTCATTTTCACATTACATGAAAATGCAAAAGTTTCTTTCTAAACCAAAGAAGCCTATCAAGTAAGGCCAGAATTGAATCTGTTCCCTGACTTTTTTTTCCCCTGTTTTTCTTCCCCCTACAATACGTAGGAAGGGAAGTTTGGATTAAAGGAATTTCTAGTGTATGCGAGTTTGTTTCTTTGGCTTCTGGCTACTGCTTCTTACCAACATTATTGTTCCCAAGCTTTTATTATCTTCTAAACAACAGAAATTCTACCTGTTTTCTAAAAGCTCTTTATCTCACAAGAGAAAAAAACAAACAAGCAATAACCCCCCTCCCCCTCCCTTTAAAGAGGTTATTGTTGGGAATTAGATTTCCAATACCAATTTACTCACTTCTTTACTCCCTAATTTCATTGGGTAAGAGCTGTTTGAATGTTGACATATGACATTTACTTCAGGTTGTCCTAAACCAGAATTTTCAAAGGTTGTTTCGAAACCATAGTAAATGCGTATGAAACTCATATTTCTCCAAAGCTCATTTAACAGTTCAAAGAATATATCTTTCTGTATTTTCCAATGAGAATGTTTTTCAGATAATTTCTGATTCTTCTATTCTTTATTCTAATACCACTTTCTCTCAATTTATAAGAATGCTAAATATGAAAGCTGATATTACTGAAGATGGAGGATATGGTTTACAATATGATTGAGCCAACTACAATGCTCTCGGTAGGGATGGTCTCATATTTCTAATTTCAATGTACCACATGACATATACTCCTTCCCACCTTACACTGTCAATTGGCATTCTGCTCAATCCATTGTAAATTGTTTTAAGTATTTAAACAAAGACAAAAGAATCACTAAGCTTTTTTTGCCAGGTAGGGAATCACATTGGTTTGTTAGATGCATCACTGTGCTGCCACAAGGCAGCGGTGGCAAAGTGTTCATGTAGGAACTGGGGGTAGAGGAGGACCAGGGCCACCTTTTCCAGTCTAAACAGAGTTATATCAGCTGAACCATATCATGAAATTTTATGCTAAAGACTTACCTATCTGCTGGTAAATGTTAATGCACAATAAAATTAAGCACTGTGGCTATTCTTCACTGATTTCTCACACTTACTATAAACCAAATATTAGATACTCTTTTTTCAAGTAGAATAAGTCGCTTGCCTCAAGGCACTCTGCGGTTAAGCCTATGAAGGTATTATGCAGGCAGATAAAAGCTGTATTCTCCCCACACTCAGAAGGAAGCTTTGTAGTAGCACACAGTGCCATGCTGAGCACAACCTAATTGGCCTTGCTGACAAGCCATATAGAGTAGATTGGGCTCTACCCATCACATGAGGATGTGATGCTGTCAGTGCTGAATGTGGGCAGGATAAACCAATATCTTCGATCCCCTATGAGCAAACCAAATGTTCTTACCCACCTGGTTATTACAGACTAGTGAATGCTCTATATTCACAGTATAATTTGCCATACTTTACTCTCTCTGTGTGGGTGAGCCCTAATACAATCAGTCCCTACTTCATTTGCGGTGGTCAAGGGAAAGTGATTGTTTGAACCAGTAAAGTCTGAAATTTGCCCCAAGCAAGAGGAGGCCAAGTGTAAAAAAGGCAAATAAATGCTTACTATGTATGTTTGACTTTAGTTTAGACTCATGTTACTTGAAAAAGGAAAGACACCTGTTGGAGCAGGTCGAGAGGAGGGCCACAGGAATGATCAGGGGGCTTGAGCACCTCCCATATGGGGACAGACTGAGAAAGCTAGGGTTGTGTTGTCATGTTTTGCTGCCACCAAATATACCAACGAGTGATACACAGTGATACTGCTCACCACCTGATGACCAAGGCTCAGCCCGTTCCCAGCTAACAATCCCAGAGCAGGGAGAGTCCCGAAACCACAACCTCAGAAAGAAGGTAAGAGCCTGAGTGTTCAAGAAGACCAGCACGACCCTCAAAGAGAGGGGTGACCTGCAGGGAGACAACCCAGAGCAAGAGAGAGCACTTCCAGACAGAACCTCACCTGTAGACTGGGCATGACGAACATGATATGGAATACACCACTGGCCAATTTGCGTCTCAATCCTAAGCCTAAGGTTGAATCATAAGCTAGTAATCGGGGCTGTGCTCCCTTCTACCTGCTCCTGCACCTGCAGACACTGGCACAGCAGAGAAGCTGAAACGTCTTTGACCGTCCTGGCAGCAACTATAAACATCAGTGTGTTATCAGCCTTCTTCTCAGCACAAATCCAAAACACAGCCTCACACCAGCTACTGTGAAGGAAGCGAACTCTGTCCCAGCTGAAACCAGGACAGAGCAGAGAAGGCTCCAGGGTGACCTTACAGCAGCCTTCCAGAAGTTAAAGGGGGCCCACAGGAGAGATGTGGAGGTACTCTTTATTAGGTAGTGTAGTCATAGGATAAGAGGCTATGGTTTTACGCTGAAAGAGGGTAGATTTAGGTTAGAAATTAGGAGGAAGTTATTTACTGTGAGGGTGGTGAGGCACTGAAACAGGTTGCCCAGGGAAGTTGTGGATGCCCCATGCCTAAAGGTGTTCAAGGCCTTTGAGGCTTTGAGCAACCTTCCACCAGTGGAAGGTGTCCCTGCCCACGGCAGGGGGGTTGGAACATGATGATCTTTAAGATCCCTTCCAACCCAACCCATTCTATGATTGATTCTATGATTCTATGAAAAAGCAATTTACATATAAGAATAAAAAAACTCAGTTACAGTAGAAAGAGCAACAAGCAGAGGAATGAAAGAATAATCGATATTAGGGTAAAATGGATGAAAATGGGAAAGGAGAATTTGTGTTATTCAACAGATGCACCTTGTTTTCCTGCATGCTAAAATTGGACACTTTAAATGTAATTTACTTCATTATTTATCTTACACATGGGTTTCACCAAAAAATTAGGAGATATGGATATAAGCTGTCTTGTTTCCTGCCTCATCCAGAAAATGATCAGACAGTAAAATGATTACATAAATACTTGCCATTTCAGTTAAAGATAAATCAATTTTTACAGTTATTCAATTCACAAACCATTTGTACTAGCTCTGTCACCTTGTTTGTGCACCTGGTGTTCTTTATCCAATTCATATAGGAGGGTAACCTCTCCAAGTTTTATTGATTTTTGTCTTATAGAAAAGGTAAGTTATATGAAAATAATTTAAGTATGATGAGTTGAAAAGAATCAGATGCTAATTTAGGAAAAAAAAATCATTAATCGATAGATCACTTACTTGTCACTGCTGTAGTGTTAGAGGAAAACAACTTGAATCTCAAAATCCGAATACTTATGAGTCCTGCTTATTAAATTCCTCCAAGAGACCCAATGACACAACAACTCCCAGGAGTCCATCTGTCCATTTGGGTTATTTCTTGTACTATTACAACTAAGCTAAATTATTTCCCCTAGTCCATAGTTTAGAAAAGACTTGTAAATTTGGTTTTGTAATTAGTAAATAAGTCTTACATAACAAAACTTTTTTGGAACCATCATTTTCTTCCCCATTTTGATGGAGAATTTGATAGAGTTTTCTAACAGGTGATTGGCGACAAGCAGGCAAATCAAGCAAGGCTAACAGGTGTTGCTAGGAGTTCACCAAAACTTCGCTGTAGACCTAATCCTGTATTTTCTCTTTATTCCTGCTTTATCCCTTGGACTGTCTTTCCCCTATCCACAATGAAAGAATGCCAGGAAATAATCTTGATCTGCAAGAAATATAAAACTCTCCTTTCTCTTTGCTGACACAAAGTCCACACAGAAAATACTGAACAAAGTTTATCTCTCTGAGAAGGCTTTTTGGCTTTGGGCTATTGACTTCTAACTTTATTTGGGGTGGGAGAAGGATTCTGGTTTCTCTAAGGATCTACCCACAAAAAAAATTTAAACTAGAATGTTACAGTTCTAACCATCGTGAATAGCAGAAATTTGAGTGATTAAGCTGCCTTATATCTTTAACTTATTTCAGTCTTTACAATAATGCAGCGCAAAAATAAATCCCTGGATCCAATGTGCTTACTGCATAAGACTGAAAACCTTGGTAGCACTGTACCTGCACTTTGTATGCAATTGTTTCCTTCCCAGCCCTATGCTTGCAAAAGCTGATGTGACAGCCTCTTACCAAGTTTCCCTCAAAACCATGTCAGACCAATACATGTTGCTTTCAGTTTATCAGTTGACTCTGCAGTTCCACTCTGAACTTGGCTCTGAAATTCACTCCAGCATAAACTTGCTGTAATAACTAAAACATAAGGTTTTTGCCCTCCTGGGTTTACAGAAAACATAGAGGCAATCCCAAGACAGTGGGGCTATGTCCGGCACGTTTGCGGGTTCCTTCAGCCTCATAGCATTTCTATTTCTAATCAGCTGCCTTAGGTGAGACATAAGAAGCATAAACGGTTGAAGTAGTTTTGATGGAGGAAAAGAGAAACATGACATCCAAATATTCACTTATTTTTTTAATGGCCTCATAAAATCTTAGAGGAGCTTTGGCTCCACTATGAAATCTTTCTTCTGGTAGCATTGGGGAACTGCTAATGGTAGGAGGTAGAAGAACAGAGCAACATGACCATGACTCACTGATGCAATGGGAAGATATTTTCCAGTGACACACTTGTCTCTTCATCATCCTGCATATAAGTACACATCGTAGTCTGTCCCAACACCTCTGCTGCGTTTGTTTGCTGTGAGGTAATATACTTGCAGCTCTATATCCACTTTATTTCCTCCATTCAAAGATCTAAGAGGTCTTACGTCAAAAGTGTCTATTTTATTGCCCATAAACGTCACTTTAGTGTTAGTACAGCTGCCTTCACTGGATCTGTCTTTACAATTACAAACAAAATACTTGATTTAGCACATACTAGACTGCCTTACTGCTGTGCAGTGGAAGCTCCACATCTGCTGGCACTTTGCTTCCCTTGGATGATGGTCCCACGACTCTAAAAATCTTTAAGTATAAATTAAATTAGCACTTTGAAGAGAGTTTTTTGAGAGCAATAAAGGAATGCGAACACTCTGGAAACAGAATCTCAGAGCACTTTCACCACAGGAAATCAACTTCATCTTAAAGATATGGAAACTCTGATAAGGGAATAGTAAAATTAATTTACTTGCCTGTACTAATAGTATTTTATACTTTTACAGCTTCCGTTCAAAGATCCCTGAAAATCTTACAAACATTAAAACATTTAGCAAGAGAACACCTATTAATGACAACACTATTTTTTCACAAACAATAACACAGATTAAGTGATATTTTTAGAACTAGAAAAATCTCTTAGGAAATCCCCTGCTTTTAAGAGCTGGCTGTCTAGGGTTTTTACTTCAATCACACTGAATTATGATAGAATGAATGTGAAATTTCCATTATTTGAAGAAAACAATTAGTTGAACTGAGTTGAAATGATCCCAACCACGTATATTTCAGACAAGTTAGATTTGGATTTCTGATACATGTGGCTTTTTAGGTGCATTCATTAGGTAATGTAGCGTACCCTGCATCATGTAATGGATTTATTCTCTCCACATTTTGTTTTCTCAGATTAAATACAGTTTTATGAACTACTGAAATCACAGAATCATAGAATGGGTTGGGTTGGAAAGGACCTTAAAGATCATCGAGTTCCAACCCCCCTGCCATGGGCAGGGACACCTCCCTCCAGACCAGGTTGCCCAAAGCCTCATCCAGCCTGGCCTTGAACACCTCCAGGGATGGGGCATCCACAGCTTCCCTGGGCAACCTGTTCCCATGTTCCAAAACCCTCACAGTGAAAAATTTCTTCCTAATATCTAATCTAAACCTAAATGCTTGACCCACTGAGTGATTTGAGATATAAAAAGAGGTAACACAATAATAAGCGAAGTATTTTTAATTCAATTCTCCAATAAATAAACTTTAATAAATCTTCATACTAATCAATACAGAATGTAAATACAGTCAGCCAGTAAAGACTATTAAAACAGGCAAAGATGTTTTATTGGATTCATCTTCATAGCTGTCCACTTGAAAAATGAAGCATAAGTTCACTATGTAAATTTTTATTATAATTAAACCTCAAATTGTATATTCAATAACTCAAACGCTGTCTGCTCGTATCAATACTGCATCAGTACACATCATAATTCACTTCCACAATGCAATGTCAAATGCCTCCAAGTTATATTAAATACGTAAAATAAGCAAAATAAGCAATTTTAAAGTCATACATTGATTCCTAAAACATAATTCAAAAAATCAAGATAGATAGTTTCAGTTAAAGCTTTAGCTAAGCCTATTCATCCTTCTTTTTAGGCAGTCTTCCTACACATGAGCAACATCTCTGAGCATAGGAAATTAAACCTTATATGCAAGAATGTGTTAAGGCATTCCTCTTGAGAAGACACTATCAGCTCTATCTTGTGCTTATAAGCTTGCAAAGACTTATTCAGACTGGGTACAGAAGAAGTCCTCTCTTTCCATCAGTGACAAGAAAGAGCATTTGAAATGCAGACAAAGAGAAAATAGCGGAACTTTACTAATAACTAAAGCATGTATAGTATTAAAATAACTCTTCCTTTCTGTGCTCTATATCTCGAAATGCTAAACTTGACAAGTCTTCCTTATGGCAAAGCCTTTATGAAAAGAATGAGAGAACCTATGATTAATGGTTGCAGCAACAAAAAATAAATGAGGACAGGACTATACTGTGAAAGCAAGCCTGAACAGTTAGTAAAAAGCTGCCAAATATGCTGAATAGCTTTGAAAACTGGCTTTTTTAGAACAAATCACTGTGCTCCTTATTATAATGTTACAAATTAGTGATTTAAAACTTAAAATATATAATTCAATAATTAAATAAATTATTTACCCAAATCCATGGGAACTGCATCTCCTCTTTCTACTTTGCTTGGCATTGTACATTTTTGGTGATCTGTGGTGTAAGGTAGTCCTATGACAACTATAACAAACCAATCTTCTGCTCCTCTGCTCTTTTTTTCTTTAGGAGTCAGAAAAGGGCAGCACTTGAAAACGAGGATTTCAGAAGCAGCATTTTAAGGGAGACTGAGAATTCCTCACCACGGCTTTCTATGTCTCTCATGGAATTCTTCTATTATTACTTTGTTTAACATAGAAGAAGTGTTCTTTAAATGCCTTGTATACTTTAAATTAGACCTTCCCTGAGATCCACATCAACATATATTCGAATTCATGTTAGCTAACTGTCCCTTTCCTATGTGTTTTGTGCTCTTCCATTTCCTCCCAAGTGTCATAACTGGAGTAAACATTTGAAGAAAGATAGATTCTGAAAGCCTAGTCTGTGAATAAAATAGTTTTTTCTCCTCCCTTTGTAAGACAAATCCTATGTGACTACAGAGTTTGTTTCCTTTTGGTTTTTGGTTGTCGAATCCTAAGCTTTTTGGAATTAAAGAAAGAGCATAGTTGTCTATAATTTTCAGAGTTTCATAAATATAGTTTGTGTCTACTCAAACGCATTATGTTTCAGTTTGTCTCGAGGTCCACATCTTCTCAGTTGCTGACTCATAATACTATGTTTAAAAGATGCTCTCTCTTAGTAACAACAACAAAAAAAATCACTATAAGTGCATGAGGCATTATTTTGGCAAATGTGGGACGGTCATGTGGGAAATCTGAAATAAGACCAGGAAAAAAGATAGGTAAAACATAAAAAGGGGCCATCTAAACCCCAAGTTGAGACAAAAGTAGTTTCTTCAGGCAGATGGAGACAAAAGCTTCAGGAAACGTTGGGTGTAAAAAAAAAAAAAAAAGCCATACACAGACCAACTGTGGAGCTTCTGGATGATGAGCAGACAGTCAATCACACGGCTCTTTGGGCCTTTCCAGCTTTGTCACTGCTGTGCAGCCATAGCACAATCTAAAGCTGGAGATGGGTCTATTTCCTTGAAGCTACAGCTTCTAGTCATGGTACAACGTCTTATTTGCACCTCTTCTAAAATGCCACTGAACATCTATTATCTTAGTCTTTTTTAATAAGATGTTCAACTGACATCAAGCTTAAAATTCGGTTTGCTGGACAACTGCATGATTTTGTTTCTATTCACAGGTGTCAATGTATGCACACCTAGGTCACTGCACACTGAACGCTGCGATCAGCTGCCTTCATTATAAACAAGGAATTCACATGCAAACTTCCCATGCATGAGCCTGGAACTGGCCCCTTTTCAATCTGGTATTAGATACTCATTCACTGCTGGAGTGCAATTTTTTTTTATTTTATATGTAAATAATGCTTTTCTTTCCTCACTAAAGAATGCTGAGTTATTCATGCTAATGTATTCTTTCATCATATTTTTTCTTAGTGGAAACCTCTTCCAAACTTGGAACATCTCACAGCAAGCAGAGAAACTAACATCTTTTTCACACAGCATGACATTAGAATATTTGGCTAAAGGCCCTAAAACATTAAAAACAAACAAACAAACAAACAAAAATCTTATTCATGATTTTTGTGTTTACTTGTTATGCTCAATTTGGTCTTGCATACTTGTAGCACACAATGGAACTTCTGATGGCTTGGTCTTTTATCTGTATAAGCAAAGGGAGCCTTTTCTCAGTTTCATCCATTTTCCATGATTTCTACAGGAAAAAAGGATTAAGCTAATGGCTGGAGGAGCAGCTTTTCTTCTCAGTTGTCAGGCAGAGCCTCATGTTCTGTGTGTTGTGGAACATTTATTGAAGGACTCCACAGTGTAATTTTTAACCTCCAAACACCATATTCTTCTTTTACTGTACAGAGAGATGCCAACATTATTCAGTGTCTGTGTTCGAAATTTCAAGATGAAAGTTTTTAAAAATTCTTTTTCAGTACTTTACCTCTTCCAAGACAAAGCAAAAGTAGAAAAAAAGTATAATTTTAAAATTAACTCTTTCCTGTTATAATGAAAAAATAAAATGATGTGCAGCATATAAGTGATTGGTGCAATGTTTGGAATATGCACACTAGTACCACTCTGTAGTTTCACAGTTTCATGGAAATATATTGTCAAACAAAACTTAGTAGTCTAATTAATTTACTATGTTACTTGTTGGCTGATATCAGCCTTTGAAAGACATGACATACAAAACCAAATGTGACAAACGTGGACTAAAATGTTTGTTTCCCAACACTGTGGTATGGCTAACTTACACAAAATGATAGTCGCTTTACCATTTCCCTTGATATTTTCTAACCTGGCTGCTCATGTTTGTCTCACAAATCTAAAATCACACATGAATTATATTCTACTCAAAACAAAACCCTGTGGAGTGAATTCCTCAAAGTAATAATGTCCTGGACCTTATTTCAAATATATTTTTGTTTAATATCACTGTTTTCTCTAGTCAGCACTTCTGTCATAAGAAAAAGAAGGAATATTTACCTTTTAAAACAATTCTAAATTCTAACTGTTAAACCTTTCCATAACACCACTATAACTCTTCATCTCTTGCAACATGAAGTAATGCTACTAATTAATGATTTCCGCAGTACTCCCCCTCCACCATAAAGCAAATAATTTTTCTAATTTCTGTGGTTAGATAATGTGTAACCATCTCCCATTTAGTGAAGAAACTAAGGCAGGTTTTCAAAAACAGTATAGAAATGATTGTATTCATTGTCAAAAAAGAATTTCTCATTTAATTTTCTGACATATGACAGCTTAAACATAAAGAAAAAACCTATAGCTTTTATGGGTAACTTTAATCAGTTTTATGATGCTAATTCATAAACTATGAGATAAGAGGCTGTCTCTCCTCTTCACCTTAAATCTGCAAACACATGGTACAGGGAAATCCCTGTGTGGTTCCCTTGGGAATCCCACCTCATTTCATCATCACCAAGGACAAAGCAAGGTTCTTTTCTCACTTTCTTCTCGAAAAAAGTTCTGAGGGAAGCTCTCAAAATTGTAACACCAAACTGTTACAATTTTTAAATATAGAAAGAATAATGCAGATCTGAAATACTCAGTATCTCCAGATCTGAAATACTCAGTATCTCCCTCAGATTTCGTTCCTTAACAAGGTGTGTGTTAATAGGCCACCAGACACAAAACTTCCATACCCATCTATTAAGAACTCTCCTTCATCATAAAGGAACCCATCAAACATAAGAACAGTGGTCTCACATTAAACCAAGTACCCTCTGTTTCTTCTTCATTAAACACACTATGACATATGGGAGGTGGACACAACATTTAACAAAGATGTCAGAAGACAAGATTCTCGCCCTAAGAAGCAAGACCTCATCAATGGATCTGGTATGAAAAGAGACGCAAACATTCCTAGAAAGGGCAAAACTGAGTCTTATACAGTTTTAAATAAAATAAAATAAAATAAAATAAAATAAAATAAAATAAAATAAAGTAAAGTAAAGTAAAATAAAATAAAATAAATAAAATAAAATAAAATAAATAAAATAAAATAAAATAAAATAAAATAAAATAAAATAAAGTAAAATAATAAAATAAAATTTGTTGGAAGTTAGGAAAATGATTCATCTCACTGAAGTAGTAACAAATGTAATGCAGTGAGCGCGAGATGCAGAAGAAGAAAACAACTGCCTAGCTTATGTTGCTACCTGCTTTCTGTTTCTGCAAGAGATCGTTAAAAAGAAATGTATCGCAAAGGTAAAACAAGCAGTAATGAAGCCAGCTCTTTATGTAAAATATATATAAGTATCTATACTGTGTAGAGATTGCATTTGATCAGATCTCTCTTGGTGAAGGTGGAAAATGCCTCCAGGAAATAGAAATGAAACAGAGAATAAGAACACCATATACACCTTTGTATTTGACTATTCACTGCACAACGTATCTTTTTTTGGATGGATCAAGTGGCGCCATTTTCTTGGAATCCTATAATAAATCCAGAATACACCATTCAAAATAACTTTTATTTTAAGGCTATACAAATGTCTCTCTACATGTTTTTGTGGAGGCCCCCTCAGAAGTCCCCCTTCTGAGTGCTTACAGTGTATAGAGTTGTACTTCATTCCAACACACATCTGCCAGTTCTGCTCAGGGGTGATGAACTACTGCAAATAAGCTGATTCCTGCACAGTAAATAAGGTATATTTATGACTGTGTATTTTTTAGCACGAAGAGAAATATATGGATGTAAAATATTAAAAATAGCTGAAGTTAGTTAACTGGTCATGGCAATCTGTTCCAGAATATATGAAGAATATCAATCAAGGACAGTCCTTCATGATGATTAAAGAGAACAGAGTGTGAGGAAGGCCAGAGAAGAAAAGACAGCTATCAATATGCTTAGAAATGTTTCCCACATTCCCTTGGTACATATAATCTAGTTTAGAGTTGCAATACAATGGAGTTTAAAGACTGAGATAGGAAGTTCTCCAAGATATCTTTTAGGTACTGCACCTGCTCTTCAAAATCAGGAGCCACAAGGAAAGCATGGGCTATGCCCATTTCAGCTCCATGCTGACAGGAAAACTCTTACAGAATTTACTCAGAATCAAATCTTTATGGCGTACGAAGAGAATGAGCATTTCTGTGGTATAATTAATTTCAACCTAAAATTGATGTGCAACAGAAATTAGAAAAATTACTCTAAAATTGCCTGTTTCTCTGTAGTGACTATTGGGGAAGATGAAGGTTATTAGGTAAGATGCTCACTAAGGGTAAACTAAATTAATTGTCTGTTTCTGTGGGAAAAGCAGATCAATACACAGAACAGAAAGGTAAACTAATGAAGAGCCTACTGCTCCAAATATTTGGTGAGATTTTTGGGATACGTGCTTCTCAACTCCCTAAGCTCATTTGCTAACTAGTAAGAAGAAGTGTTCGCAATGCTTTTGGAAGCATTAGACTTGTCCCTTCAGCAAACAACAGGAAGGCTGTAACTCAGAGATCATTTGCACTTGTTCACTTAGAACAATGCAATACATCTTAGGCATAAAGGATTTCTAAAGTTAGGAGTTTTTGTAGGTAATAACACAATGCAAAAGAGTTTCTCCACCTCACAAAAGCCCACAACAGTCGCATTCTACTATTTTAACACTACACATCAGGTCTTGCACAGTCTTAAAAAAGCAAAGACAAATCCAAACGTGAAGTAGTCTATAGCTTGGTGGCCAGGGCGCCTGCTCTGGTTCAAGCCTCCACTTTAAGTAAAAAAGGAACAATCAGTCTCACCCACACTCCAAGAGAATCCATAGTCAGTGGAACATGGTACCAAATCACTGCTTCTTTCTGATGCCATAAATGATTAATTATTCAGATAAAGCAGAACAGCTCCAAAAGGAGACAGTGAGACTCAGACAGACATTACCATCAAGTCCTTCACACCAACCAGGCAACTCAAGAGATCAAATCTGGGTTTCTGTACCTCTTGAGTTAATTTGCTAACTTACCTGTTACTGGCTATTTCACTTGAAAGATGCGTCAAAGTTAAGTGAGTTGCTATGAAAAATTTTACATTAAAAAAATCCCACCTGACATTGATAACACATCTGCTCTACTACAAATGGAGACTTCTTAACCAGATTTCCCATGCTCATACAGTTTGCATCAAAATTAATAGCTCAGCCATATATTCTGCAATGACATAGGACGAAACCAGTCCTGAGCTACCTGACACATACAGCAGGCATGGTGGAGAGATAACTTCTACACTAAATTACAGTCTTGCAGTGAAGGAGTTAAATTAGTTGTATGTGCCTAAACACACAGTTTAGCATACCTATAATCTTTTTAACACATTACTTCTGATATCGCCCACCTTCTCTTCCCTCCCACCATTATTCCTCAGGTCCCACATCCACAACCCATGCACCCCATAATGCTCTCCTTATTCTGTCTGTGAGCCCTACGAATACGAAAGGTTTCCCTCACCCAAAGAGTAAATAACACAGCTCGGTTCCAGAGGTGAGGAAAGGGTGACTGAGAAAATCCTAATGTCATCTGTCATTGTGGAAAGTGAGAGATAAAAGTCACTTTCAAGAAAAAATCACATCAAAACCACAGAAAGTGCTGAAAGTTGCTTTAAAAATCCACAGGAAAAATAAAAGAAGTTCAGCTCTCACTGTACTATTTTGAGAGAGGTATGATCAGCTGAAAGTTGTGTCAAAAGGTAAACACAGATACTCACACATACTTGGAGGACATTTTTGCTGGCAGTATTTAGGAGGCTGTGTTTTGAGTAATGGAGAATTTAATTCCTAATTTAAAAGAACCCTTATCAATAAGAATTATCAGGGTCTGCAAGATTATGAGAACACTTGTCTACAATATTTGTTTTACAAGTGGAATTGATTGTCTGAGACTGGCTCGCAGAGAAGAGGATGCTGAATTTCCACTGCAGTCATTCAAAGCAGAGAGACTGCAGAGTTCCTCTCCAATACCTGAACATTTCTGATGCTGTATCCGTCCCATAACCACTATGTCCTCGTCCAGCACAGGGTGACTCAAAATGAGACTATGATCACACAGCCAATAACCACGAGACACAGTTAAGACAGGCAGATAATTACTAGATGACAGTAAGAGAACATTATTCACAGTTTAACCTAATTACATGGATCAGAAATATGACAAATGAGTTATTACATTTTTTACAGCATTTTCTTCCTTTTATTTTTCACCCCGTTAACAGATAAACTAAGTTTTTCCTCTCTAAAACAAACACGCAGTCAAAATTTCTTCATACTGCACAGGTCATGTACTAATTAAATAGTTATCACAGTTATCTAGAAACTCCTACAATAAGGATGTACAATAACAAATCTCAAAAGAGGCCAGATGTTGCCAGCTGGATTTTCTTACTGAGGAGTCCAGCTTCCAGTTTTATCAAGGCTGTAATTTATTTATTAGCTTGCAGTCAGAATATAAGCAAAGGTAGCTTAGCTGATCTCTGACCATGACTCAGACCTCTGAAGATAATAATCATTGTGTACACAGCTTTGAGGGATGCTGATCAGCATGGGTTTGGTACATAATTATGTCAATTCAACATGTATCATTTAAAATAAAAAGCAGTCTCTTTTTGAACAAGATGAGAGATGTAGAAAGACTGATATAACACTGCTTTATGTACACTGTATGTGTGATATATGTTTAGGTGACAGATAATAAAGGTAAGAAATTGCCCTCACCCTCAAAAATGAATGCATTTAAGAGTAAAAATTCCTTACACAAACAGCAATCAAATTAATGTTATCACCTGCTTAGCTGGCAAGTTGTCTGAAATTTTTGGTGCCAATTGTATCAGGGAGCTACACTAAAAGACTTTTTAAGGTGCATCCAAGTGTTAAGAGCTGTAACTCCCCAAGCTGTGTTTATCTGTATTCTTAATGGACTCTAGTATCCTATTCCTAAGGGTAGGATAAACAAAATTAATAAAATGAATGTGAGACCTCATGGGAATGTATTATATTTAAGGAAGTGCCAAAATGTGTATGTATTGTTACTATGCCAAATAGTGGGGGTTTTAGGAGCTTCAGAAAACATCACAAATGAAGGCAAAATGAAAAAATAACCCTCTCAAAAAAAGCATGAAACAGCAAATTGTGTATTGAGCAGTGTTCAAAAAATCTCAAAAGTTGTACTTCTGCATATTATAAACTCACCAGTCTGTCAAAACAGAAGAAGCTTTCCATTCAACATGGCAGATCATGTGGGTTCCCTGTGCATATCAATCAGAGATCATACCAGTAAAGACAATTTTCTTATACTTGGCCAATCCTGAAGGAACATTTAAACCTTATTCTGAGATTTCAGTTAAAGCAAAGATGTAAACGGAGCTCTTCAATACTCAGATACGTATACATCCCTACCCACCCTGACAATTTGCAATTTTCTGTAATTTTGTACATTAAATACTGGATAACATAAAGCCAAGGTGTTCTGTTTTGTAAAATAACTAATGTAAAATCAAGGAATGTATGATAGCTTGGCTTAGTATGATCATAAATACGATGCTTTCAAGCTGAATAATATCCATATCCAATAACAAATAACAAGGGAGGCAAATGTGCTCTCTGATCTACTGTAAAACATTGTAATGTGAAATGCTTAAACGCTATTCATAAAGAATAAACTATATTTTCAGCAGGCTACTCTAAGGTAACTTTAAATACTGAGCAATGCTTCTCTGATGTATTACGTTTATATACCAACGTTATTTTATAAAGCAGCCCTGAAGAAAAGGACGTGGGGGTGTTGGTTGACGAGAAGCTCAACATGAGCTGGCAATGTGAGCTTGCAGCCCAGAAAGCCAGCTGTCTCCTGGGCTGCATCAAAAGAAGCTTGACCAGCAGGTCAAGGGAGGTGATTCTCCCCCTCTGCTCTCCTGAGACCCCACCTGGAGTACCATGTCCAGCTCTGGGGTCCCCAACATAAGAAGGACATGGACCTGTTGGAGCAACTTCAGAGGAGGGCCACAAAGATGGGCTCCAGAGGGCTGGAGCAACCCCCCGGTCAGGACAGGCTGAGAGAGTTGGGGTTGTTCAGCCTGGAGAAGAGAAGGCTCTGGGGAGACCTTAGAGCAGCCTTCCAGTATTTAAAGGGGGCTACAGGAGAGATGGGGAGGCATTGTATCAGGGAGTGTAGTGATAGGATGAGGCGTAATGTCTTCAAGCTGAAAGAGGGCAGATTTAGGTTAGATATTAGGAAGATATTTTTTGATGTGAGGCTGGTAAGACACTGGAACAGGTCGCCCAGAGAAGCTGTGGATGCCCCATCCCTGGAGGTGTTCAAGGCCAGGCTGGATGAGGCTTTGAGCAACCTGGGCTAGTGGCGGGTGTCCCCACCCATGGCACGGGGGTTGGAACTTGATCTCTAAGGTCCCTTCCAACCCAAATCGTTCTATGGTTGATTCTACGATTCTATTATTATTATTCCACTTAAATAGAATTTGGTTGTATAGAGGTGAAACAGTAAGATAACCTAACCTAACACATGCTAAAGATTCTAAAATTATGGAAATTAACATTTTATGAAGCCATATCCCAACTCTCCCCTTTTGAGACCCTTACTAGTAATACTTCTGATGGTGAAACACTACAAACAAATGTACAAAATCACTGCTGTCACTTCTACAGGTCCAGATTGAAAAAGTGTGGAAGAGGCAAAAAAGCAACAGCTGCAAATTCTCTGAAGATGTACTATGGTCGGTTTCAGATGAAAAAAAGAAAAAAAAGAAAAAGAGATCTATCTGTACAGAGGACAAAGAAATTGAGCACAGCTACACTTTCATTATGATGAGCGTCACATTCACTTTTTAAAGAAAAATGTGCTGACTTAAACAACTATATCACAACAGCTTTAAGCAACTGATAAAGAATTTTGCAGTATAAATTCATGAATTGTTTTGGCTTTTTAAATGAATCAAATCCTTTTTATTCAAGACATAACAGTTCCTTAAGTGTGAAATGCATTTTATTAGGTGGGGGTTCAAACAATTCTCCATGTTTTTTGGAAAAAAAGAAGTATTTTATTCTTTTATAGTTGACCATCCTATCATATCAGCCTATAGCATGTAGTTAATATGGCCTATAATTCTCGATGAAGGAGCTTGTTGTTAGTAAGTAGACTCATTCTTTTGCTTTCTATTTAATAACTTTTTATTAAATCTTTCTAGTGTGTAGGCTTGCCAAAAGAGTTAGCAAACTTAAGATTTTTAATTGGGAAGCTAAAAATTTTGAGAAAAGGATTTTTGCCTTTTTTCCTGTGGGGGTAAAAAAAAAGTTGCCATGTATGAGCTTGAATCTGCCCATATTGGACACATAAATTATCTTTCCTTCGATTGCATGCTCTTTTTGCTGTTAGCATTTAAGTGACCAGGTCATACATTCCTTTCTTTCCTGACATGGCTATGTGATATAAAAGTATTCTTTGTAATACCTTAACGTGTGAAAAAGCCATGAAAAATCTGATTAAACATAAAAGTGGGAATGACAGTCACTGACAGGCATCCCTATTCACAGGAGCTCAGTAATCAGTTTGCATAATCATACAATAATAGCTCTCTTTTTCTTACAGATGTACAAAATACCAGAATATCATGCTGAAATTATTCAATAAACTTGTTTTACCAATTTGAACATTAGCTCAGTTTCTTCTACTTTCTGCTGTGTTCTAGTTAAGCTTCAGCTGGAAAAAAAGATGGATACTATACTCATTCCTACACTGTTTTCTTCACAAAATCACCATCTCAAGCACACACAGAAATCCTATAGGTTGAAATCGACTTGTAAAAAATGATGTGCAATAAAAATGAAAAAAAAAAAAAACTTATATATGACATCTTTGTGGGGAAGGAAAAGAAAAAAAAAGGACTGTAAACCACACAAAGCTCTTGCTGCTGCAGTGTCAGCAGTTCTGTAGATAAATCAACCACCTCCTCATTACTTCACTGTTCTCTTGATCCTGGAGAGAAGGAAGATAGAAATCATCTTCCGACAAAACAGAAATAAAATTTTAAAACATGCTGAATACATAATAAATCTTGGTTTGTTAAGATAAAGAGGTTTAATAGTAAACAGGAGCCCAAACCTTCACTTCAATGAGTACTTTTTATCTCCATGCTTGGATTACGAAATACAGAACATACAGATGGTTTATTGCATGCTGGGGATGGGAAAAAGTGAATAATGTGAAGAATTCATATTCAATTCCTATTATTTCTACATGATTCAAGAAAGCAGAGGGAACATGTTGCTATTTAACATACATTGTAGGTATGCTTGTCAGAAAATTTTTATAAGCTTTATGTTATTACATGCTCCGTTAGCAACTTCCATCATTTGCACTACTGCTCCATTAAAATAAAAATTTTTATTTCAGCTAATGTGAGTAATAACAAGCAGCACCTATATTATTACCTAGGCTGCAATAAACTAAACAATGCTCAGGAAGCCTGAGAAACCATGAAGGCAAGCAGACATTTAAAAATCACTTTCCAAATAATATATATCATGTATGTCCAAAATAACCAGTACTGACAGCTGTGTATACACACAACAAAAAATATTAATGCCTATACATTTGTGTCTGCCCATCAGTGTGCATAATTTAATTAGCAGCTTTTCTGTGTAAGGAAAAACAAGATTGTTTGGAATCCATTTTTAAGAGTTTTTCAGGACTGCCTGAAAGATTGAATTATTTGAAAAAGATTATTGCAGAGTATATTGCAGAGTATATTGCAGAGTATAACTCTTAAGTAAACTGAGTGTGTGATACTGAAAAAGTAAATTTTACTGACAGACACTGTAACACAGAGATTACAGCATTTACCTGTATTTGACATAGAAAAAAATACGGAATCTCAGGCCATAAACTGAGATGAAGACAATTGCACATACAAAGTCTCAGTTCACCATGTTTGTAACATTTGCAGTTCAAAGTTTTCAATGCCCCACTTACACCCCACCTCAGCTCTTCAGCACAGAGGTTTTGGCATAGGCACTGCTATTTACCCAGTCCTGGTCTGGTTTCCCTATACCTCTCTACGAAATCCATATTCAGGAATTCTTCATATAGCAAAAATATACTGTAACAAGACTTACACTAAGATTAATTAGCATTTTTCTCATTCCAGATGCGGAAGATAGGTATGTAGTACAAGCAGCCCTAAAATGAGTTTTGAAATCCATAAACTCTTGAAATGTCTGCTTTGAATTCCCTTGCTCGTGGCAGGCATTGTGTCTATAGGCAGTACTCAAGTCAATAGGTCAATACGGTCAGTTCACATCTGCCTACATACATACTGGGCCTCTTCAGAGCTGGCCTGTGGCTCGTGGCCCTACTCCCTGTGTCCCATTGATGCATTACTTATTTCTACTTTAAAAAATTACTATTTACTATTATATCCGATATATACAACAAAGAAAAAAGTCAAAATAAATATTTGCTAGCAACTGAACTACACTGAACTACTGAATGCAACATTTACTTGGGGAAATAATTCACAAGGAATACAAGTGAGTAATAACCTTTGTTTCAATGCACCACACACACATCTCTTCTCCATCTATATGAATTCTGTGTGCTGATGGTTAACTGTGTATAACAAATGACAACTTTACGATTTAAAATGCAAATAAAATTTACATTTTACATCTTTCTCCAGCTTAATTAGAATTTGGTTGTATTTTGAAATATTTTCTCATCAACTGATAACGCAATACTTAAGCTTTACGACAATTGTTTTTGTCAATAACATAGAACTGAGACATCTGTTTTGGTTATAATATACCGTGAAATTAATTATCTAACTTTATGTTTGTTTATACACTTAAGACTACAATACCCTACAAAGCATTATCATAACAGGTGGCATTAGACTTAAAATTTCACTTTTTTCCTTTTTTTTTTTTAGTGTATATACACACACATACACGTATCAAATCCTGTTTTGAGTTATATGAACTTTACAGTGATAAAGAACCCTTAGCAATTTGTTAAGGGCAATTTGGACTGCATAGCTCAGTAATTATACAGAATGACAGAATGCTAGTTGGGGGTTATCTGGAACAATAGGAAGATGTAAAATAGCACTTTTTAGCACCTTATCTTTTGTTTACACTGTTCTTGCTATTATCTTACTTTTCAACCTCCTTATATCATAGCTTACAATAACCTATGATTGCTACCATGTGTAATTTATCCTTTAAATCAGTACATGCTTTAATAATGCACTAACCAAGGAAGTTCATATACATCTTACAACTACCTCTTTCTCTTTTCTTCCTGCACAAAAACATCTTAAAACAATTTATTTCTTTCCCTTACCATTTCAATATATTTTAATATGTTGCTATTTTCTTGGGTTTTACAATCAATATGTAGTGAAAGTATCCAGGTGCACATTTAGCACACCAAAAGGTCCTTCAGGCAGCACAGTAAACTAAATGAGCATACTATTCATTTTTATTCATTTTTGCTTTAGCAGCTGAAAAATACTACACAAAATACGGGATGAATATTACTTAATTATTACCTTTTGTGAGAGCTATATAGTTACACAGCTATTTCTAAGGAAAACCTCCAGATTTTGCGTGATGGCTAAAGAAATATAATTACCCAACCCAAGATATTGCAGTGTATTTTTATCTATGTAAAAAAAAAAAAAAGCATCGCTTGAAGCATAAGTTCCAAGATGCTCTCTTGCATTTGCATGCTGTCAGCTGAAAAAACCCAAGACTATAATTTTCCAATATCTGCTGAATGAATTGTCTTGAAATGTGCAACTGTAGAGGGGTACACCTGTGAATTTGCTTTGTGCAACAAAGGGTGTGTCACTGGGTATGAGACACATCAATAGAAACCTGTCATTCAAATTCTGCTTTCTTAACCTCTGCATGCTGCAAAGCCAACAAATGTTCTTTTCCTTATAATACCATTTCTGAAGGTAACTAATTAGCAAATAAAAGCAAGGATAAATAAAATATCTGCTTTGCTGTTAGAAGTTGGAAATGGAATCCTTGTTTTACTGAAATCAGTACCAATTACAATGACTTCAATTGGGATCAACATCATGCTTAGGAATTTCTGTCTTCTATGCTCATACCAACAGAACATCAGTTGGTGTTCTTCCTTGAAAAAATTTTCTACTGATAGATTATTGCAAAACAAGCAGGCATGTTAGCTATTGATAAGAAAAGCATTTGACTGAAAAATAAATTAATCCTTGCTTAAAGGTGATACAAGTACTAAAGGTCAATTAAGTACAGTAAATGAAGCGCCTACACAGTGCAACTCAAGCATCAGTAGCTGTGTACTACCTTCCACAGTTTTCAAAACTTCCTGAACTGAGTCAACAATCAATCAGGACATTGTTCTTGTCAAAAATACGTGATGATACCCACTAAAATGCAGAACAAATTGGTGATGTTCCCACATTCGTTTTAGCAGTATAATATAAATCAGCAGCATGTAAAAGAGTAATCAGACAACAGAACTGACAGCAATGTTTTACAGTGCTCCATAAATCTCATGCCTGAACAGAAAATGACAGAGCAGCACTGATAGCAATGTTTGCTTTCCAGTTCTGCAGTCCAGATCCAGCAAATGTCCAAGGAACCCAAAACAAGATATCAATGAAATTAATGCACCAAAATCTGAAGTTGCAAAAATCTTCAAGATCAAAATGCTTCCATAAAGCCTCTTTGTAACCTTAATGGTGTTTGGACATATAAGACACCCCAGTTTCTGACCTTTAAAGGTCCCTAATTGCTTAATAATTCCATTTACTTAGATATGGAGAAGAATTCCAATTTTGGCAAAGTCAAACAACTTACAGCTCAACTCATCTGCAATGCAGGCTACTGTCACCTGAAGGATTTAATCTGGCAAGCATTTCCAGAAGTTGCCTTACACTCACTAATGAGATTGTGGCTCTTACGAACTACTATCACTTCTATGCCACATTCGGTGGGACATCCTGGGACACTGTTATCACAAGCAGCATACCCATCCTCTGATTCAGATATTGTAGGTATGGTGGAAAACTAAAGCATGATCTTGGCTGGAGAGGAACTAAGGAAACACAATGTAGCTGTAACACACTACCAGAACATCTATTCAGGAGACAAAGAGAGAGGTAGAGAGAGGTAGAGAGAGAGAGAGAGAGAAGAGAAATTAAGAAAGAAAAAAAGGTACCTTACCTCACTTTTAAATTGCCTTGCTGTGGCTGTCCATCGTAAATTGACAAAATATCAAAATCTTCCTCAAGGGCAAAAGTATGAAATGTCAATTGTATCCTGTTACGTTCTCCTGTGATAATGATCCATGTGCAGTTGGCGTAATTTGGATAACCATGAGGAAATCCAGGGCTTTCTATAGTACCGTTTGGTCCCTGTACTAAGCCTCCACAGTTCTGACCTGAAAAAGAAGAAAGGAAAATATGTATTTTGGTGGTTTTCCCCTCCCCCAGTATACATTCTTACATGAATAACTATATATAAACTCAATCTTATAATATTTCTTTTCTGGATTACAAGCGCCACATAAAATTGCATTTATACTATTCTTCCCTCTGGATTCAAAACCCCCATCACTAGATTTTCTGAGACACCTACCATCTTTTTATGCAACGAACCATTATTTGAGGTTACGTAGTATTAACAATGTATCATTATTCATACAAATGTGAAATTTAGCCTTGATGCCATAAATTTAACAGACTGACAGTCTTCATGCTAGAGAGTGTCCAGAGCTTTTTGGTGAATATACTTTATAAAGTTTTTATATAAATACTAAAGTATTAGAGTTTCTGCTATTCTGAAACATACTCTCAACACAGAGAGCAAAATGTAGACACACATTTATTACGCACTCTGTTGAAATCAACACTAAGATTTTTATACTTCAAAAACACAGCAAAATTTCTGTAGTGCGACATTTTTAGTGCCATGTGTATTGTGATCAGGAAAGTGTTATTGACTTTTTTAGCTTTAAAAAAAATAACACTAAGGGCTTACGTAGCAGGCATTTGTGTCTGGTTTGTACATCCTACAGACCTCGTAGGGGTATAGCAGCTCATTAACAGGAAGTCCTCAAGAAGAAACCTTGACTTACAGTGCACAATCTTGCTAATTTCCTACTTGATTTTGTTAATTAATCCCACACACAATAGTTGTACTGGCTCAGAGGTGGAGAGAAGCATTAATAAAATATTTGAACAGAGAAAAGTTTAAGGACATTCTGTGCACTGTAATGCTTGGATTATTACATGTATTTTAAGCACTTCAGAACAAGTATAATCCCAGCATTTTATTGTTCTACTTAAATTGGAAAAGTATTTCAGGCTGCAATTTTATTTTTAACTTCCCAGCAGCAGGTCTCTGAGACTGAATCTTTCAGAGAAGTTCTGTCAAATGCTTGTGGGAGGTTTCTAAATCTTAATAAAATGGATTTAATAAAAGGAATTTTCTGCTAAAGCTAAAGACCTAGTTAGTAATCACTTTCTAGTAAATTTCAAATATAACAAAAACTCCAATGAAGAGACAAAAAGGCTATGGGAATTCAGGAGGCCTTTAAAGTAAAAAATCTTCTCCAGTATATCTACCAATTGACCCACATTACTTTAATAAAACATTGGTATCATTAAACATTCCTGAAGAAAGGATCTATTATACTATGAACTTAGCATGAAAGTTTCAGTGATGTACTGCTTGCTGTAATTTGTCTGCATTCTTGCAGATGCTTTGCATTGTATTCTTCTTCCTACAATCACAGGGGAAATGTCATAGAAGTGTCACAAGCAATTTAAAATGTTAATTACTATAGAAATAATGTTCTAAAAACAGAAAATAAAAAATATTGTGACAGCCCACCACCCTAACAATCTAATTAACTACTTTGTGTCTCCAACATTCAGATACTGGCTTGTGTAAATCAAGTACTGTGGCAAGTCGTGCCACAGTGCAGCTTTCCTTCCACTCTGTTGTGAAAGGCTTGTTTTGAAAGAAGAGAGCAAGTTTACAATTCATCTAAAATCTATCAAAGAGAGAAACCTCCATTTAGGAGCAGAAATTTGTAATTTTGGTATATAGGCAACGTAATACACCATATGTAACTGTACATGTAAATGCAACATGTTAAATACATTTCTGACTTCCAGGGAGAAATATTACCTCCCCAGTCTCTCAGGGAACCCAACATAAGGTAAAACTGAATAAGTAGCAGTAAGTGAGCCCTCCCACCCCCAAGATGTCCATAACTCAGCAGCTTCCTTACAGAGGCGCTTGCTACCTTCTCACTAAAATTTCTGCATCTGTCAGAGATTGCTCCCAGTATTATTCCAAAAGGTGTTTCGTCCTCCTTACTGCTCGAGTTATTGTGCACTATTCTCTTGGCAAATAAAC
Organism: Pterocles orientalis; assembly: GCA_011057875.1. Classification (NCBI taxonomy): domain Eukaryota; kingdom Metazoa; phylum Chordata; class Aves; order Pterocliformes; family Pteroclidae; genus Pterocles; species Pterocles orientalis. The sequence goes on along the minus strand of WKFP01014785.1, from coordinate 365,498 downwards.
AAACTCTAATGATAAACAAGGCAGAAAACACTTTACTCCTGTTTAACTTACACATTTCTTACCACCCATAGCCCTTTTTTTCTCCAGTTTGATTTTGCTCTCTTGTATATATAACCCTCCGGTTCTGAAACTATTCACAAACATGCTGCCTATTCACTTTGTATCCAAGAAACACGAGGCAAAGGAGAACCATAAAGGAAAATTATTACTGTGAAATGCTGTTTAGGTTTGTTCTTAATTTTAGATGCACATATAAAAATACTTATTTTTTTTATTTAGTGTTCAGTAAAAACCGCAATAAAAATCCTGGAAGAAACTGAATACACAGTTAACTCCTAGCAGTCTCACTGCTGCACACTGACAATTGCAAAGAGGATATCTCTTCTAAACTAACAATATTCAACGAGACTTTAAGAGCTATGGGGGCCCAGAAAACTGACATCCTTCTAGGTCTGTCCCTGCCTGGTTGAGACATGAAGCCTGTTAAATGAGCAGTATTGGGAAAAAAGGATCAGCTGCTATCTGTATAATAGCTATTTTGTCAATATACATAAGTCTAAAACCTTCAGAACTGTCAAATGTTAAATCTCTGCCACAGAGCAAATTCAGCATCAAATCACTTAAGATTCAGTAGGAGGAAATACTTGGAGAGCAGGAATGAGGAGACTTATGGATGACAGGTGTCAGCAAATTAGATAGGAATTGTCAATGCAATATCACACTAAAAATGCAGTTTCTGACTGCAGAGACACCACAGACCTGTACGAAGACACACTAATGAGATAAATTAAGAATATCTTGTTTATTATGGATGCCTTAAAGAGCAGAGTGTCAACAAAGTCCAGGGAATTCAGAAACACTGAATAAGAACAAGTAAAGAAACAACATACCGACAAGAAAATACTAAAAGTATATTAATATCAGCAGAGTTTAAGTAGTTCTGCTAAATGCAAGCACAAAAGAGAATGTAGGCTAAGTACAACTGAAGACATCCTGGAAAGATCTACCCATACAACTCACTTTACCACTGGACCTTGTGTCAAATAAAAAAATAAATCTTTCAATTTTTCACAAGACATGCAGTCAGTGATTGAGTACAACATCAGTACACTGAATTATTTTAATATTAAAGGTGTATTAGACTGCCAAAATTTTATTAGTCTGATACCACATTGTTGTTTATATGAACATAAAGTATGCTGTTAGCATTAATTTTCTGTCATATGTTATCTGCAAGAAGATATTTCAGGACAGCTTTTTTAACTTTATGATATAAAAAGTGTAATTTAAGAAAGCTGACGCTCTTGGCTTGGAGTTGAATATTATTTATACTGACTTCAGCCTTATTTTATCATAGAAAGGTTCTTTGCATATTCCATACCAGCCCTACTTGCATCTGCTCAGGCTCAACATTTCTCAGTTGTGACCCCTAAATGAGAGTTCACCAAGAAAACTTAAAACATTGCAATTTTGTCTTAAACAATGAGGTCAAATGGGTGGTAGAATCACTAAGAATAAGTAGAATTTAAATTCTGCTTTACCATAAGATTTTGAATAAAACTAACAAAATAAGAACTTACAAAATATTTTTTAAAAATGAGACTTTATCTTCCTAGGCCTTTATATTTATCATGACTATGTTTATCTCACACACACACATACACACACACCCCCACCCATTTACTGGAATCTAATAATTAGAACTAGCAAAGTACAAATTCATTGATTTTTAATTTCAAGTTTCAAATGCTTCTACAAGAAACAAACAAAAAGACAAACACTTTTTTTCTTGTCGTTCATAAGGCATCCTGTTGAAGACAGATATATTTATACATATAAAAAAGAAAGACGTGGAGCTCTTGGAACGGGTCTGAAGGAGGGCCACTAAGATGATCAGAGGGCTGGAGCACCTCTCCTATGAGGAAAGGTTGAGGGAACTGGGCTTGTTTAGCTTGGAGAAGGCTCTGGGGAGACCTCATTGCGGCCTTCCAGTACTTGAAGGGAGTATATAAACAGGAGGGGGAGTGACTGTTTACGAGGGTGGGTAGTGATAGGACAAGGGGGAATGGTTTTAAACTAAGAGGGGAGACTTAGGTTGGATATTAGGTGGAAATTTTTCCCTCAGAGGGTGGTGAGGTACTGGAACAGGTTGCCCAGAGAAGCTGTGGATGCCCCATCCCTGGAGGTGTTCAAGGCCAGTCTGGATGGGGCCCTGGGAAGCCTGCTCTAGGGGTTGGCGGCCCTACCCACAGCAGGGGGGTTGAAACTAGATGAGTATTAAGGTCCTTTTCAACCCAGGCCATTCTGTGATTCTATGATTCTATGATATATATATATGTATATGCATATATATACATATTTACATAGGAAACAAGTTTTGCAGGCTATATGTATTTAGAACAAGCAAACTATAAAACACATCAATACTAACTAGTAAAGTCAGTCATGCTAAAGATATTTTGAACAATCAAGATAATGAAAAAATGAAGTCACATTTATTCTTACTATGACTGTGAGTAACATCTTCCATTCTGCAGCTACAGAGGAAATGAGCAACTAGCAGTGAGGCTGAGACATCTAGAGAGATCGTATCTTCCTCATTCTTTAAAGTAGATTCTAATATGAGTTACAGTTTTATTAGTAAGTTTAAGAAGTGTGTAAGAACAGCTGTCTCAGCCAGATCAAAGGCCCATTCAGCTCAGTATCTTTTCTCCAACAGCAAGCCAAAGGAGATACCTAGGGAAAGACTCTGCCAGAAAACTCCCCTCCCTTTCAAGATCTGCATCTCACAGATTTATTAAAAGGAACACATTCCAGTAGCACCTTCTTTCTGTTTAATAGCCTGGATTGATTTCTTTTCCATGAAGGGGGCCTACAGGAGAGATGGGGAAGCACTCTTTATCAGGGAGTGTAGTGAGAGAACAAGGGGTAACGGGTATAAGCTAAAAGAGGGTAAATTTAGACTAGATACTAGGAAGAAATTTTTCACTATGAGGGTGGAGAGACACTGGAACAGGTTGCCCAGGGAGGTTGTGGGTGCCCCATCACTGGAGGTGTTCAAGGTCGGGCTGGATGAGGTTTTGAGCAACCTGGGCTAGTGGAGGGTGTCCCTGCCCACGGCAGGCGGGTTGGAACTTGATGATCTTTAAGGTCCTTTCCAACCCAAACCATTATTTAATTCTATGATTCTATGAACTTGTCTAGTCATCCTCTGCCTCTATACTAACTTCTAGGATCTCTAACATATTGTAGAGGGAATCCTAAAATATGAAAAACCCTTCTTTGTTCAGCAGCTACCATCTGTTAGGTTCATTTGATGCCCCACTAACTTTTTGTACAAAAAGTGAACATACAGATGATTCTTACTGATGCTTTCTATGCCACTTTACCATCTTGTCTACCTTTATCATGTCCCAGCTTCTTTGTTTTTTTGCCAGGTTCAAAATTTCTACTTCATATAACTATTGTTTGTACTAAAGATATTTTATCACCTTTCTCTGAACCTTCTGCAGCTTTGTTATACCCCTGATGAGATAGGGATACGAGAACTTCTTGTAATGTTGAAAATGTGTACACATCATTTACACAGTGATACTTTTAATCCTTTTATTGTTCTTCTACTAATCTGAGCTGGTTTTGTTTTGGTTTGGTTTTTTTAAGGTAATGATTAGCTTGACATTTTTATGGCACTATGTTTTACAACCAAGATTCCTTTCCTCCAGAAACACAGTGAGGATAGAGCCTGTCCTTTTACATGGAAAACTGGGGTTTACTAAAATGTTTTTCCTGTAGTTTTTCTACAGTTTATACCTATGTGCATCACATTAATCTACTCTGAATTTCATCAACTTCTTCAGCACCCCCTTACTTGGTCACACAAGGCTTTTTTTGCAATTCTTTACAATTGGTTCTCATCCTCAGTAACTCATAACTTCCTGCCATCGTGGTCACTTGACTGCTTACTCCCTTTTGCAGGTAATTTATGACTGTGCTGAACAAATAGATGCCAGCACCGATCTCTCTGGGATGCCATGGTGACTCCCTCCATTGCAAAAAAATGGACATTTTCTCCTGTCCCTGAGGCACAACTTTTAGCTAACCTTTCAGCAATGTACACACTTGCTCATGCCCTACCTGATTTGTTTCCCTTACAGTCTTTATTGGGGGGTCTTTTTCAATGTCTTCTGGAGATTCTGATCAACTTTATCCACATTCAGGCTGACTCATTCAGAAACCTCCAATAGGTTTGAAAAGCATGTATTTCCAAAATAAAGCCTTGATTCTTCTTCAATATATCATTTTTAACCACGTACCAATCATTTCTCTTCTTTAATGTAGTTTCCTAACACAAGTTTCAGGTATTCCAGCTTTCAGTTCCTTAACTCCCCTCGGTCCTTTTTAAATACAGGCATCTCAGGTGAATTGAAGCTGGAGATTGTATTAGCACTGCAGTAATTTTTTTCCTGATTATCTTTTAAACTCTGGATAACACATGGTGCTTGTGACATTACTTTTTCTGTTTGCTCCATAACCAGTTTTCCCTATTTTTCAACTTTAAACAGATGCATTGAGGAATTTTCTGCATAGAACAGTGCAGGCATGGGAATTACAAAACATATGTATTTTTTGCTATCTTCATTAATCTTTCCTTTATATTCTGAACATCCATTGGCCCAGCAAGGCCCTCTTTCAGGCTACTTGCTCCAGTTGTGTTCAAATGAGGAAAAATTTTTAGTTTTACCATTGTTGGCCTGCAATGCTCTCAGACACTAATATTTATTTCCAGGAAAGCCTTCAGAGAGGGCCCTAAATCTTCCTGGGGTCTCGCTGGTACAGATGCCTTCACCTGCCTTGCTGGGGGATTAGCTCCCTCTGTCAGTCTGCACAGAACAGCACTAACCACTTTCTCTGCATATCTGGCGGGATGAATCCCTGACTCCATCATCTCTCTTTTATCACTGTTTGTTAAGCCTTTATTGCAGGGGTCGATAGTTAGAGCTCTCACAGATTTTAAATTCTCTCTCCTGCACAGAAAATTGAAATGTACATCTCTCATGACCCCAGAGCACCTCGTGTTTGCAGTTATTACTCCTCCAACTCAGACACGTGCACCCCCACAGGAACCTCGGCATTGGCCACAACTTACATCACTTTGAGCAGTAAAGTTCATGACAGCAACAGTTTTGCATATACGAATTTTAACAAGAAAGGTAAAAAAGAAATATTCCTGATAGGGCAAAGACATGTTTTACATACACAGAACAGAAAAGACTTCCTCTTGAACTACAACAGGTAACCACAGATTTAAATTGTTGCTGCAATCAGTTGAGATGGTGGGGCAACAGACAGCTGTAAGACATAAATAGGTGGTTGCCGCAACCATCCCTTTTCCTTTTCTTTTGCATTTTAATATGCTACCTTTGTCCATGTCCCTGTAAGTTCTGGGCGCTTCCCGCCCCCACTGAGGCCTGCAGGCCCCCTCCAGCCCCTGCCACCTACCGGCCGTGCTCTGCACCAGGCCTCTGTCACTTCTTCCTCATTAGCATATCCTGCAGCCTCTTCTGGCAAACGTACTACCCAGCACAACTGTCACTTCCTAAATTAACTTTAATCGAGAACAGAAAAGTCAACTGGCCAGAGGGGCAAGGGTAAGATTTTCTGAGGACTGTTTTATACACCATTTGGCTACTTCAAGTGTTCTTTAAAAATCAATTATTATGTAAACCTCACAACACTATTCAAAGGCATTTTGCAAGGAATTAGCCGAATCAGAAAGCACCAAGTTGCTTTTTTTCTCTTTAATTCAGGTATCACTGAAGACACACTCACACACGTGCTCTGTACGCAGGCGCCCCCCAGGAGAAGCTGCGCAGCCTTGTGGCACAGCCATGGGGCAGCCTCACCGCTCTCAGCTGCCGCGTTCAACCCGTCCTAACGCAACCAATTGCCTCTGTATCATTAAATGTTCTGCAGCTTGGCAGCTAAAGCTAAAAACAGAGGAAAAAATAGCAGGTAAATTGCAAAATTTAGATTGATTTTCTTTAAATACAGATCCATTCAAACCCTGCAATTTTTGTCTGTGACCAGTCTAGGACCTTCACTTGGTCCATCTCACTTGAGATGAACAGTTGCTAAATACTAGAATGCATGTAATAACCTTAAATTCTGATGCAGACCTTCACAGAGTGACTGCAACTTCATCAAGTCTATAAAACATTTTAAATTCAGACCTTGCTTCTAGCCGCAGGATATATATTCATTGATGAAACAGAAGAGCTAATGTTTTTAAAGTCTGAGTGCTGTGAGAGTCAGGAAATAGCTCTGTGCACAACTTCCTATGTATATTTAAGCTGTTATCCAGCACCCAACTGAAATTAAATTGTCCTAAAGGTTAAAGAATAATATTACTATTCAGCAAGAAGTTTTGAAACAAATCCTGCCATAATGATAGCTTTGCTGCGTATCAGAGCAAAACATCCTAATTGCTGGTATGTGGAAGTTTTTTCTTTATTTTAATGAAGTCCTCAGTACTGAAATGCATATTATACATCAGCCAGATTATGTTGCCATTACAAATTGAGAAAAAGATATTTCATGTTCCCTTTTCAATACTGGAATGTCCAAAAAGACCAATAAATAAGTATTCATACAAGTTAATGGAGAAATAAAAGGAGCAAAATACATTTCTCTGCAGGAAAACATTTTTTAAGGGTTTTTAATGCTTTTTTAAAAATCCAGTCTACAACACCACCAACTCAGTGCCACCGGCTAGTAGAGCCAAAAATAAACAAAAAAAACAAGAAAACTATAAGCACTCTCTCAAGGCTACAGCTTGACAGTCCTTCCTTCTGACAAAGCAGTAAGTTTGTAGCTAAAAGCAACCACATTATACAAAGTCATTTTATTCCTTTTCCTTCAAAAGTTATTATTTCAGCCGAGTAAAGCAAAGTTCTTTGATTCACTTTGTTCTTCCTTTACATTAACTCCAGTTTTTTAAGATTCATCAAAACGAAGGAAAGAAAATTCATTAAAAAGAGAGGAAAACAATGCAAGTTGTATAAGAGATTTTAAATACGTAGGAGGTGGTGCCGAAAAAAAGTTTTTTTACAGAGGGTAAGATCCTATATTGTAAAATGCTGAGCTAAAGACAGATTTAGTGCCCTTTAAAACAAGACTGTTCATAGGTGCAAGCTCATTCTGCAGACAGAGATCACTGAGGACTGGGTGGATTTTATTTTTTACTTTTCTAAATTAAAGTAAAATAAATTGAGGCTTTAGGTAAACATCACTATTACCATTACAGTTGCTTAGCAACAGCTGGTAAAATGAGAGAGTATGGCATAGCCCAGGTAAATAAAAGGAAAGTGCTAATTTCATTGTTTGTGAAATACTAAAACAATAATCCCAATTCTCTTCTGAGTTTCACTGGAACAGGAGCAACTCAATAGTAGGCAAGCTACTCTGAAAAGAGCCCTTCTTTATTTCCCTCCTGACAGACTTCAGCAACATACAGGATAACTGTCTCTACCAAATCGGTACTGTCACTTTGACTTTCACTTTTTATTGATGACACTCTCCCAGACCACTTCACTGACAGCCCTGCACACATATCAAGATCTTACAGCAGGTTTTTTTATTACCATCTTTGTCACTGGATGGCTACATCATGAGGCTGAGAAGTGTAGCGCAATTCAAGCAGTTTGGTTTTATACTATTACTAAAAGAGCATATTATCAAAAATCCCAGCTCTGAAAACTGGGAAAAATCAATTTGTCTCATTGTAACTGCTCCATGAGCATCATCTGCGTTAACTACCTTTTTTTCCCTGACAGTTATTACTCTGTGCATCACTTCTGTTATCCAGCAGGCTTTCCAGAATTTTTGTCTGTATGTGATGACAGGATCAGTCCAGAAAAGATTTCAAATTTGTTCATCTGTGCTACTTTAATTCATGGTTTCTTTGCATTTAAAACAGAACTTTTTAGTTCAGTGTGCTTTAACTACCAGTGCAGAGTCAACTGACATCAACTGAGAGGGACAAATACTGTCTTCCAAATTAAATTCCTAATTCATAACTTGACAAAAGAGAATGAGTGGCAATAAATTCTTCAACAGTCATTAGAGAAGTTTCATTTTCAAGATGGAAGAGTTATTTTTAGAATTGAATTTACAAAGATCTGATGACATTACAATAGATTTTAGTGTTAAAACAATCTCCTTTGTTAATACAAATGTGTTTTGCAGGAAGAATTTTAGCTTTCATATTAAAAAAATATTATATGGATCTACTGCAAGAAATCATGAAACATTCCACTTGACAGCTATATTATTTCCATGCACATAATTTTGCTTCTTTAGATTTGTATTTTGTACAAATCAGAATAAGGGTACTACTGTCCTATGCAATACACATATAAGAAAGAAGAATTCTCCAAGAAAAAAAAATAACACGGCAAACAATAATACAGCATTAGTGAACTTAAATATAATCAAAATATAGGTAGCATGACAACATGTGCATGTGTGAAATACAAATTTTCTTGCACTTCTGATGTTAATAAATTTACACACAAAAAACATACGATATATGACATCCATTAACATTACCAGGGTGGGAATGATGCAACAGACACATATTCCCTGGAGATTATAAATTCAGAGTAGATCTGCCTGAGACATTAATGACTGGAGCTGAAATGATGTGTTCTAATAATCTTAACCAGAGGAAATTTAGCACCTTATGTTTTATATCTTACTGATATGTTTGCACAGTATCAAAGTAATTACTGATTTTAATGGGGCAACGGGATGGAATGGAGGGTGATGCAGCTCCTGTGCCTGAGTCACGGTGTCAGTAGCTGACACTTAGGCACAGCAATATTCAAAACAAAGTAGCTAACCACCATCTTGCAGCATCATTAACACAATCGTGTGAGTAATGATAGGTGTGATTCAGCATTGTTCCAAATCCTTTGGCCTCATCTACACCAATTCAAGTGGATGCCAAAATGTGGGTTCATACTGGAGTAAATGACTAAATAAGATGATACTTTTCTGTATCTACATAAGATCAATTTGTATTTCTCCCATATTAAATATGTTTCAGTTTTGTGTTTTCCATTGTGTATATCTCAAGTTATCATTTAGATTTGTAAATAATGACAAGTAATGTTGTGAACTGTGAAAAAAAACACAATTCATGCTTGCTTTAAGGTACAACTCATTAGAATAATCCTCTCTAAACAGTGTATATTGTATATCTATTTACTAAACACATTCAGTCATTGCACATGACGTGTGGTGTGGTGGACACGCTGGAGGGAACGGATGCCATCCAGAGAGACCTGAACAGGCTGGACAGGTGAGCCTGTACAAACCTCATGAAATTTAACAAGGCCAAGTGCAGGGTTCTCTACGTGGGTCGAGGCAATCCCAAGCACGAATACAGGCTGGGCAGAGAGGAGACACAAAGCAGCTCCAAGGAGAAGGATTTGGGGGTATTGGTGGATGAGAAGCTGAACATGAGCCGGCAGTGTGCGCTTGCAGCCCAGAAAGCCAACCGTGTCCTGGGCTGCATCAAAAGAAGCATTAGCAGCAGGTTGAAGGAGGTGATTCTCCCCCTCTACTCTGCTCTCGTGAGACCCCACCTGGAGCACTGTGTTCAGATGTGGGGCCCCCAACATAAAAAAGACATGGACCTGTTGGAGAGAGTCCAGAGGAGGCCACAAAATTAATCAGAGGGCTGGAGCACCTCCCCTATGAGGACAGGCTGAAAGAGTTGGGGTTGTTCAGCCTGGAGAAGAGAAGGTTTTAGGGAGACACTAGAGAAGCATTCCAGTACCTTTTAAAGGGGGCTACAGGAGAGAAGGGGAGGCACTCTTTATCAGGGAGCAGAGTGATTAGACAAGGGGTAACGGGTATAATCTGAAAGAGGGCAGATTTAGATTAAATATAAGGAAGAAGTTTTTCACTATGAGGGTGGAGAGACACTGGAACAGGTTGTCCAGAGAAGCTGTGGATGCCCCATCCCTGGAGGGGTTCAGGGCCAGGCTGGATGAGGCTTTGGGCAACCTGGGCTAGTGGAGGGTGTCCCTGCCCATGGTAGGGGGGTTGGAACTGGGTGGGCTTTAAGGTCCTTTCCAACCCAAAACATTCTATGATTCTATGATTCTATGATTCAGATAGGTTACAAAAATAAAAGTTTACACAGTGAACTGAATTCAAATAAGCTAAAAAACTTAGAAGATGATAGTACAAATTGAAACTGTAAAACATGCAAGAGGATATTTATGATGTTACATACTTGAAATGTTTTCTCCTAATAATGCAACACTTCATGAGATACTGTCTCAGAGCTGGTTTGCCTGTTGTTTCTTACAGAATTATGGTGGATGCTTCTTTGAAATACCAAAGTGAAAAATCACCCAAATCTTAAACTATTTATGCAAGGTGAAGCACATGAAATTGCAGAAACTGAACTTCTTCAGGCCTTTTTATCTGGCCTCCACCCTCACATACTGCCTGCACAACAGAACATGCAAGCACTATTTCAGGGACTAGATCTGAACTGGATTGCTTAAAGGCATTTTTAAATTACGGCATATTCGAAATAGGTAGAAGATATCTACACTTTGCAGGAATATTACAAGCAATACCCCATTATGTTCATTTTACATTAAATACTGTACAAAAGAAAAAGCCATCTGCATCACTGACTCATCCTCAGGAGCCTGTGTGACTGACAGGAAACAGAGCGCCAACAGAAGCACAGCAAGTAGATGCTATTCATGTTGGCACTGCTAAAGCTGGTTGTGCCAAAGTGGGTGAAATGTAGGCTGATATTCCATGTCCGTGCCAAGTCTGCGGTGCAGAACTGCCCTCGGACCTGCAAGCTGTTCTGATGTTCGTAGTCACTGCTTCCACGAAATGACAGGGAGATGGGTTTCTCTAGGACATTTTTAATTTACCACCCATGGGAGATACCCTTCTGGCTCTTTATAAGTATTCTAATGCCAATAATTTTCTGGGCGAGGTACAAATACAACATTGCCTATTCTTTCTCTAGGCCTAAAATAAAAGCTTTGATATTTGTGATAATAATTCTAATTAAAATAGCTGAGTGTGGGTGTATGGGTCGTGGAAGGGGTTGATCATGAGATCCTAGCCTTTCAGAACAATAACACAATGCATCTGACTATTGAAGTGTCCAGGAGCGTGATCGTACTCCCATTGAAATCAATGACAAGGTTCAGTGAGAGAGGGATCAACTCTGCACATACAGGCTCAGATCCATTACACATCTGGCTTGCTTCCAGAAGCAGACAAAATCTGATATGGAAACGATTGGTGTGACTCAACAGAAGTGGACACGCCTTTCAGAGACTGTGTATGGCCATCAATAAGCAGGGTAAGACTGTAAAATGTTAGCTTTCACTCATGTTACATCAGACTGCATTATGTCATGCTGTCTTATGTCTCATCTGACAGGCACATTTCTGTCACAAAACATAAAAAGATGAAGAAAACAACAGTGATTCGTAAAAAAAGTGTTCATTTTAGTTGAGGCAACTAGTCAACTATCAGTTATGATAAAACAAGCTTCAACTAGTTTAACATTATTCTTGTACCTACAAGTAAAAAACCTTGCCAACATCACAGTTTTTATACAACCAACTAGAAATCATTAATTCAATTCACATTTTACTAGTTATTAGACTATAACTTCATTATTTATTCGAAATTCTGAAAGCGCTCACCTCTAGCACACCCTTAGCACACCTGACTCCCAGTTTACCCTGCTATCTACAGCTTTCCTTATTCAGGGAGGAGAGTGATCATATGTATATGAAAAACACTGAACATATGGCTCTTGTAGCAGAAACTGTAAAATTACATTTTCCACAGTCGCTTACTGGACAGACAGCCAAATGATGTTATATGCTTCATCTGAAACACGGCATCTATAATATCTTCTTTGTGTCATTGTAACCTATACTTGAAGAATCTGTATAATTCATGGTACGGTTGTCAGCTGGAGTCACCCAGTTTATACAAACAGTGTTCTTACAATGTCACAAAAAAATCTGAAGCATTAGCACACTTTGAAAATAAATGTAAGATTTACTTCATTCTGCAGTTTATAATCACAATTTGGTGATGAACGATCACATTTACTATAAATAAAAGGATTCAAAATTTAAGCTAATATTTTTTGTGATTCCTGCCATTTGATATAACAGGTATTTTTCCATGTTTCCATTTATCAAGTGTTGATTTTGTAGGCTATTAAAACAACTAGAGCCAGGAAAGAGAACATCAAAGGTAACGTAAAAGTATAGCCACGTTACTACCACAGCTCTTGGAGAACATGAGACACTCCCTACTATAACACTATCTGAATTTCCAACATACCAGCTGATTCTACCATGCACTTTTCTTTCTCCTCTTCTTTCTTCCTTTCTCCCCTCCTTCCTTCCTTCACTTTTCAAATACTTATTTGGTAATTTTATTATTTACTCTTGAATCTGATATTAATGATATTCTCTTAACTACTTTGATATTTCTACGCTTCTAAGGCAAAAACACTATATATGTAAACAGCAATCAAAGAAAGTGCAAGGAAAAGGTCTGACTGTTTACTGCATTTGTTAAACCTTTTTCCAGATTCTTTGACTGTTTAGTTGCATGATGGATGCAATAGATACTGAATTTCAGCTGCCATTTCACTTACTTTGCTTTACAGAAAGGCTATGTGAGAGCTGGAGAAAGACTTTGTGATACTGAAAAATTCCTGACACAAGTACAGTACAGTTGTGCCCAAGCAAATCCCAGCTTTACACACATAGCAATGGGCTTTGAGCTACCTATTAGGACTATTAGAACTACTGTGGAGTAGCTGGGGTGTTGAAGTAATGTGTTCATAAGAACATTAGAGTCAAAAAAGTGAAGAGAATGTTTACAATTATTAAAGTCAGAGGAAACAAACAGCATCACTAAGCCCCGCACACAGTGTCTGAGTTCTGCATGCAAGTCCAACACTGCAATCTTATCAGAAAGAGGTGTAGATAAGAACTATAAGGAAGATTGAAGGTATGAAATAGTTTCCGCACAGGGAGACTGAACAGACTCCAACTTTGTAGCCTGAAAAAGAGACCGCTGAGGGGGAAAGTGAGAGAGGCCAACAGTATTACTAGAGTAAGAAAAAGTGTCCTGTTCTGGTTTTCTTTCCTCCATTTTCATTACCAAAAACTCTCCTTCTGCTGATAAGTTCAAAACAAATAGAGATATATTTTCATCTAGTGCATAACTAAACAGCAGAACTAATTTCAACAAGAAATCAATTAGACTGTACCAAAGGAGAAATTAGTAAAACAAACAAACAAAAAAATCCATCAGAACATTTTAAAAGGAAAGATACAGCCTGTGGCTTACAAAGTCTCCCAGGTGCACATATCTAGAAGAAAGAAGGTGTATCTTGGAAAGTATGCTTATACTCTTCTTACAGTATTTCTAGACATCTGCTATTAGCCAGTGCCATAGATAAGATACCAGACTTGGCAGACTTTGGTCAGACCCACTATGCTCTTCACATTACTCTCCTGGCGGTATCATTGAAGAGGTAATACTCCACAGAAATACTAAAGCATCTAAGGTTATCCAAATCAGATTTTATACAAGATTAAATGAATAATTTTTTATAATTTGACATTTTTATTCTCTTCTTCATTGAAAGACGCTAACAAGTTGCACATTATTAAGCAGAATATTGACCATTCTTAACCTTTGGATATTATTGCCTTCATGGAAAATATTTATAGATCTAACATGCATTGATTTCCTTTTCTTTGTGAGACCTTTCTTTGGGTTTTTTTTGATAATTAAAAAAGAAAAGACATTAATAGCCAGGCTGATCAACAGTCACAGTAATCAACATTAATAGTGATAGTAGTTATTACTGACCATCTTGAACTGCACATTTATAATGAAGAGGATTTTCAAACTTCCTACAAAGCATTCATACATACTATGTGAGCTTTTACAGAGCTAATATTTGCATAAAATATTTTTACTATTGTTTGTCCCAATAGAAAGCAAGGGAAAGGACTACCTGCGCATGAAACAGACTGCCACCATTAGACTATACTAAGCAACAATTTATTATGAAGAAAGCCTTACTGTTCATTAAGAAACAATAGTTTCTAAGAATATAATAGTGTAGTCCTTAATTTGCACAGACCCTGTTCACTAAACAGTGTCTATTAGTTTGCAATAACAATCCTGATTATTGCTCACTCTTCCAAATATACTATTTCGATACACTTACAGACACTATGAATTGTAGAATGATCTCAGAAACTTCATTGGGGATTTTGACATTCACATAAGAATGATTTAACACCCCTTACTGGACTAGGTGGACTAGTGGTAAGCTGCAGAAGGCTACAAAAAATGTTTAGTAATACACCACAGGAATTTTTCTGGAAGTCTTTCCCCACAAAGACAGAGAATAATACAGAAAGAACATGGATCTTTCTCAAAAAAGAATGAACTTTGTCATTACAGGTCAGCTCTTCAATTAGCCAATTAAGACACAACAAGTTAGGAAACAATTGTGTAATAGCCAACTGCACAGTGGGAAAAGGTGTCTGAAACTGAAATACTGAGTTTGCATGATGGGAAGCTATTCCCTGAAGCAAAACCCACCTGAGACTGCTGTTTTCACATATAACATTTACCTTTAAAAAAATGAAATTATTGACAAACTCCTTGAACAAAACAGGTTTTGATTCATAAAACATATATTTTCCTTAGGCCATATATAAGATGTGTGGTCAGAACTGTGGAACCAATGTATGCCAAAAGACAAGAGACAGGAGCTTGCCTCTTACAAAGACAAAAATATTTGCACAGGACAGCAAACAAGAGTAGATGGGCACGTCCAACAGATGTTTCATTTCCCAACAGTAAGAGTTCCCATATGATCTGTGCAATTAAGAAATGTGGCTGAATCAGTGTTTCTAAAATAAGCAGGCAGGCGATGGTGATATATTCCTGCAGGTGTAGCTAATAAGAAAGAGCTGGTAATCTGTGTGTCATTTGTAACAAAACTGCTTAGATTTCAGACTAAAAAAGAAGAAAACTTTAATAAATATAATATTTTGGTTTTTTTTCAGTTTGAGTATTTTTCAGTCTTTCAAATTAGAAGGTCGTGATTCCCTCTCTGGGATAACAGTGCGATGTTCTTACGCACCTGCCTGGTGAAATTTTCTGCTAGCACAGAGAGGCTTTTTTTGGTCGTCTTTGTCCAGCATTAAAACCAGTTGCCAATAAAAGCATTTCCAATGACATTCCAGGCACACAAATATTTTTTTTTCAGTTCCTGTTAGTATTCTTCATGGATATCTGTGGCGACATTACTTTATTGCACTTCTTGCTGTTACTTACGACTTTGTCGAATAGCACCACTACTTACGAGAGTGGCATGATACGTTTTAAAGCTGTTTTCTTCCAATTCCTAGACCAATATTAAAATTTACAATTTCACTGAGTATGAAAATACAATATATATTTCTTCATCTAGTTCTACTTCAGAAAAAAATCAAAACTAGAGGAAAGTATTTTTTTCTGTGTTAAAATGTGTTTGTGAGACAGAGTCACTCTATGTCTCTGCTATCCGGATGAAAGTATAGCTAAACCAGAGTCTGACACTTAATATCTTGCATTTGAATTCTGGTTTTGGAACAGACAACTTCTCCACTGATTGTTTCCTCAGTGATTGTGGTCAAGCTTCACACGGTTTCTGGGACTGAACAGAAAGTGTGTGTACCTCATCTTCACACATTTAGTAGTACATATTCCAACCCAGCAATATGAAGGGTCAGTGACTTCTCTGTGCTGGATGCTTTCAGTTGCTTTGGACTGGAGTGGAATGTGGCATCATAAACATAGAAGTTTTTGCTTTTCCACAAATCCCCCTAGTGTACTATGATAGAAAATTCAAACAAGTAGACTTACTACACATTCAGGCTTCTCTAAAGGATTGAAATTTCCATACAAACTGAAATATATCTGGAATTTATCACTCAGTAAATACTAGGGAAAAGGATGTAACAATTTCTGCTCCTCTTTAGACAGGCAACTGTCTCAAAATGCATACGAGTGTAACGCTTTAACCCCAGTCAGTAATAAGCACCACACAGCCACTCGCTCACTCGCCCCGGGTGGGATGGGAGAGAGAATCGCCAGAGTAAAAGTGAGAAAGCTCATGGGTTGAGAGAGATAGTTTAATAAGTAAAGCAAAAGCTACTCACACAAGCAAAGCAAAACAAGGAATTCATTCACCACGTCCCACAACAGATCTGGATTTGAGACTACTTCCTGAATAATTTCTGAGTTTTAACCAATGACTATCCAACACAGAATGCAGAAGATCTGACATCCAGGACCAAAATCTAGGCCTTTGCCCACTAGCAGGCTTTCAGCTGAAGCAAGGTGGAAAAAAAAACAAATATGAAAATGTAAAATGCTCAGAACACCTCCACTAGTATTATAAGAACAAGTGCCTGTACTTCTGTTGGGGGAACAGTGGCATTGGTATACAGCTATCCAACTTTTTGAGTATTAAAGGACTGCATATAGCAATGCTTCATGTCTTTAATGTATATTCAGCCCAACATGAATTAATTCTCAATATGAAGCACACTTGCCCTTCACAAACATGCTTACAAGTTTACTGAGGTCTTTTGAAAGTCAGTTTCAATATTTAACCCTATTTTTTTTCATAGCAGCCAGGACAAAAAGCTTCAGAAACAAACCCCAAATATATGTTACTAGTTAGCAAATTTTATTTTCTATTTTTTCATTTTTTGTACTTATCATCCATACTTTAGAGACTAAAATAGGTCATGCTTTTGCTTTTCATTTTTTTTGTTTTGTGTTTTTTTTTTCTGAATAAAATATATGATATGCAAATAATCAACACTGGAAAATATAAAAAGTCACATTTCAAACTTAACATCCCTGTTTTATTTCACCACATTCAAACTCTCCCATGAGTAATGTTTTTTCTGCCCTGTATCACTTAATCTGCAAACACAGTCTTCATAATCTGTAACATAATCTAAAGACATTGCTTCAAAATGACTCCAAGCTGCTTCAGGATAAGAATCCTACAGCTACCAGACCAACTGACCACATCCCACAATTCCTTAAAGCCTTCTGTAGAACAGACGTGTTCTACATATTTTCTTTTTCCCATTATGGCTTTGTAGAACATTCTTCAGACTTCACTGAAACAGTGGTGGTCATCTATACATACCACCACTCTTTGACACTGATTTTATTCTTCCTCTGAAGAATCACAGTTTTCTAGAAGTTTTAACAATGTCAGATTAGGCTTATATATAAAAACACTGTGGAAGAGATTACTCTCACTTTCACCACCCAAGGTTAGTCATGTAATCTAAACTAGTCATCAAGGCTCCTATTTTAGAGATAAATCGAGTATTTTAGTAGTGTGATTCATTCAATTTTACCTTTGATATAAAATTTATGAAGATATGAATCACCTATAAATGTCATTCTCTATTGTCTGTTTATCAAACTGAGATTGGATAAGATGTCTAATTCTTACATGGCTACCTGATAAGACACTAAATACCACCTCACCTATCCAACTCAGTAATAAATTTATCTATGCATCAAATTTAGAAAATACAAGTCATTCTATTGCCCTCTAGTAAACCTTAGATGCTTAATTTGGTCATGGGATTGATCCATTACTGTTGAAAAATACTTTAGCCCTTCTCTGGCCTCTGTGAAATTGATACAATGAATTAATTTGATCTAATATATAAAACCTGATGAGAATTTTCTATAATTAATTTTCTTACCAGAAATGATAAGCATTCTAGCAAAACGAATTAACAACAAAAGATTAGGCATTATTTTTCTAAATTATGGAGACAAAAAATGATTGCTAAGTACATTAGAATTGAAAGGGAAATCTTTACGAACCTTTATTTCTTGGGGAACCAGAAGTAATATGATTTAATTTAAATCAAAATAAATACTTTTATTCTAACTTTAGAATTTTAAATCTCCCTCATGTAAGTAAATAGACAAAACACTTATGAGAACTCCCTCTAGTAAAAAGGAACATGTGAATACATATTCTTTAATGTTGCAAAAGAAGAAAAAGATTATTTGCCCTCATATAGTATGATTTAGAGCCTAATGACCTAAGCAGGGAGTTCTCTCTTGATGGGAGAAGCTGAAAATCCATATTAACTGTTTCAAAATACTGTTTGTTTTTTTTTATTCTGTATTCTTTAAAAGTACCCGCAGCTTTATCTCTTGGCTTCAGCTATGTGAAGGCATACCACAGCTGTAGTCGTTATTCTGAGCAACGTAACTTTTTAATATTTTAAGTAGAAGCTTGCTAAAAATATATGTATTTTATATATACAGTATATATACACACATGTATTTTCAGGATTATGCTGAAAGCAAAAACTGCATTTATAAAACGGTTTTGACATGCAAAAGCGTGACGGAAATTATTCCCACTCTTCTTTTTTTGTTTTTAGGAATACTTTCTAATTAACTGCAAAACAAAATTGCTTATTAAATTTATTGCCAGTACTATATACACTACAGTTAGGCCTTAAGATCACTCAAGTTCTGGCAAAGACTATTTATTTTGACAGTATGAGAACTGTATCAATTTCTACAGCTGAGAACAAAGTACCAGCAAAAACAAAATCTCTGAAAGCCCAGGAACAGAAACAAATTGGCCATTTCTTCTGTCTGTATTAATGAAACCAAGTGAAAATAAACAGGGACACAAGGACAAGGAAGTGATTAATCACTGCACATCCTCTAGGGTTGCAAAAATTACAAATTAGCCTTTACTTTAACAAAAGGAAGCAATTAATTTTGAGTTGTAAGACAATATAAAGGGTCACTCTTATGTTCACTTTGATTTTATAAGTTCAATTTTATTGTTCTGTATATCAAGCACTTGTTACATAGAGAGATGCTGATCAAGTTAAGTGAGAGATTTTCCTCAACTGAATCTCACTATTCGTGATCTGAAAATTAATCTATGCCTCAGAAAAGCTGCATAAGTAATTTATTTACCAAAATAGTAATGTGAAATCCCTTATGAATATGCAAGTCGTTAAAGTACTGAGGATTATAGGATAGATACTGAATTAATCCCATTAATGATAAAAGAGTGCAAGCATGCTGTACTTCTTCCAGATTTAAAAGAGCTTCCCAAGCTTTTTTTTTCCCCTCTCCAAACTCCATAAATATAGATGATACCATGTAACCATTGCAAGACACACTGAAAAACAGAAACTAAAGGTAATGCCACTCTTTTCACACTAGATACAAGCTGTGGTTTTGCAGACTACAAGGAATTCCACGTAACAGCAGCATCCATGTAATGACTGTTGTTGTGTCTTAGTCTGAATGTTAACACTAAAATTATTGTGCATGTAACTTTTTGATATCCGAAGCTGCAGTGTGAGTTATTCATCTATGCAGGAAAGGGGATTTGTGTGCATCTCCTTGTCAGTTGAACCTCATAGTTAATTCCTTTCCACTTCTCATAAGCAAATACTGAAGATTATCAAGTCAGAACCTGAGAGAGTGATACACTTAAGCACAGGGGTTAGTCAGGCTCCAGGTGATATGCTGGAATTCACAATAATTTCACAGCTTTACACAGGATCATTTGAGGGCGACCATGTGCACAGTCAGCGACAAAGAACTACAGTTCCCTTTCACTGCCAAGGATGTGGAGGTTGTCCAGGTGCTTTCTGCTTGCAACAGGACCCTTCACAGAAAGGACTGGCTCCTTTTACATGTTTCAGGTCCTTCTTTTTCATTATCCTAAGTAAAACATATTGTTTCTGCAGCGTATGGGACTTACTATCACCACCTTGGAAGCTTTGAAGTTGCAACTTGGTAAAAAGAAACTACCAAACTGTAAACCAGAAAACAAACAAAAACAAACAAACAAAAATACCCCACACCCAAAACTGAACCTCTGGATCTGGAATCAACAGGGTAATGGGAATTCAAAGACCAGAATCAGTTCCGGAACTTCCAAAGAGAAGCAGAGTTTTGGCAGAGCCTTGGGCTTAATGTTTCAAGTCAGCATATTTCTAAAGTTTCTTACAGGTAGGGAAATTTTATATTTCCTTTTTGTCTGAATAAATGCATGTTTCTTTCTTTCAGCAAATACTTTTCTAGTTAGGAAATGTGCGGGTTTCAAACTAAAGCACAAGGCCAAATAACCTAGGGTCACTTATGTGATGAGTCACAGAATATTTTTCTTATCTCTGAGCACAAATATTTCTGGAAGACCGCAGGTTTTTTTGTGGAGGTTACTACTAACTCTGCAGTCTTTATTATCAGTGCTTGCTTTTCTCATCAGCAAAACTACTGAGTTGAATCAGAGATGCAAGATTAAAAAAATAGTCTATGACCTTGTGTCAGTATCAAGAGAGAGGTCCAAAAGCAAGTATTAACAAAAACACTCTTATGAATGTGTTGCTATATGACACATATATCCTTTGTCCTTTCTAAAATGTTGCTGCCTTCTTCTCTTTATGTTCATAATTGTTCTCTTATCCCATAACTACTAATATCTTTTAATCTTTTCTCAGAAACAAATATAAATATATATAAAATCTCACCAGTTAAGAAGAGATTTCCAATGTAAGAAAAGCAATTTTTGTATGGAGAAGTAATATTTTTCAGTATGTTTATTTACAGCTGTGAAGTGTAGACAAGCTTTTGCACTATTAGTTCTCTTTAAATGGGTCAGAATTTATATTTTCCAAAAGATACAAAACTCCAAGATAAACGCAGGTTGGAAATAGCTGTTCTTCCCAGATGCTAGTGTTATGTTTAACCTAGCATAAGAAGGGACTGCTGGCAGAAGAGCAGGCCCGTTTTCCTCCTCCTTTCTTTCCTCATCCACCTCCTTCACGCTGTTTCTAGAGATCACATTACCTTGTCGATCCAGGGAAAAGCTAACAACATTTTTCAGTCAACTAATTTCCCATCAGGTCACAGAGCAAACAAAATTCGACCCATGGCCTCAGGATCAAGCATAAGAGAAGCAGCAGAGGCTGCTACACTGTGGTATGCACCAAGACAGTACTGAGCAAAATAAGAAGTCGCATTTTCAGTTTAACCTAGTTATAACAATTATTTATAAAACAGACAAAAAGAGTCATTAGCTATGAAACAGGTAGAAAATTCCCAAAACTATTAACCCCTCTAGATTGCAGGGCAAGAGGCAGGACACAGACAGAGAAAGAATTAGAAACAGGACATAAAACCAACCTGGGTACTGAGACTGTGGACTTTAGTGTCCCACAGTCACAAATTTCAAGTTCCCACATTTTGAAATGCATTTGGTAAGCCTTCCTCAAAGAAAAGGATTGACAGATTAGGGATGATTATTTTGTAAAATAATAACCTCACACTAGTAAGTGTGTATTTCCATCTTTAGTCTGTTGGAAGTATAAACTCCTTTTACTTTGTTATAGTTTTCAAGTTCACATATATCAGTTTCACCCTAAGTATTTATAATACATCACTGGGTCCAAAAACCTCCTCTGGCAACTGAAGTCAGTTTCCATAAAAAATGGCGAGAACTACCTTAAAACAAAGGTACTTTCTGAAGCTTTTCCAAAACACATATATAAATAAATCTGTAAGAGGTCAGAAGAGAATGGAGACGTCAGGCACTGTTTTTCATTTACAAAGATCCAGTTTTCACCCAGAAAAACTGCCATTACGTTTACATGGCAGACACTATGTAAATCCTGTATCAACATACTGAAGTCTTTCTAATTCATATTAACAAAAATGAGAAAAAAAGACATGCTAATTAAAAGATGAAAAAAATATTTTACGGGATTTCATATTAAAACAGCTTCCTGATCACAGGTATAGAAAATAGAATTTATCTGTGTTGTTAGAATACAGGCCTCACTGAAAAGATTTGCACTCCAAAACTCAGCTCAAGGAATTGCTACATTTCGTAGAATATTAATTTCCTCTAATCAGTTTGGAACCATGGATTCTCAAGCATTTCTGACAGAGATAGTGCCGATTTCAGTGCACCCCACATATGCCGGTCCACATCAATATTAATTTTGTAAATTGTAATCTGAAATAATTCCTTCGTTCTGATTTAATTCCTTAATTCAAATTAAACAGAACCTAAGAAACAAATTCTATTTTTAATCCAATCAGTACTTCAAGTCAGCTCCCAGGGTAAACTGACAAATACTTTTAGTAGAACAACGAAAGGGATGGGAAGGAGAGGCTTATTCCTCCCACTAAAAGAAACACATACAAATATTCATTCTAAATTATCTGTGAATCTGATCTCTATATTTGTGCATGGAAAACCAACACTAACTACGGAAAAAGAAAAAAAATCTCACAAGCTCTCATACCTGATAATGTGACCACTTTTCATTCTTGGCTCCATATAATATTGACTGGACAACGCACAGACTTGGAGCATTCAAATCAATGTGCCATGACATTTTGAGCTCTCTTGTGTTTGTAGCACAGTTAATGTGAGAAGAGAAAACAAGACTTGCCTCTCTAGACTTATTCTATAGTCTGTTTATCACTATTATGCAATTCTCCTATATATTAAATTCTAACTCACTGAAACATTGTCCCCAAACTTTCCATATAAAGGCATATAAAAGTTACTTTATGATCACAAAAAAAAATCTGTTTTTACTTTGTTCTCAAGACAATAATTTGTTAAATTGAACTAATTTCATAGTCTTAACATTTCTTTATTTTGTTCTGTCAAAACATAATACTAATTAGCAGCATATTAATAGCATTATAGTAGGTCTACTTAGCAGTCAGTTAGAGCTATTATTAAATAAAAGCCGATGTATTTTTTTTAACAGAGAAGCATATAACCTGGATTCAACTTACTGCCTGGAAGAATAAAATTGCAGCACGCTGTGGACTATGCTACAAAACAGAACCAGCATGGTATTATAGGCCTTCACATAATGCTACTACAAAACCTAAGCCGGCAATATTTAGTGCTTATTTTTCCGTTGAAGAAGATAATTTTCCCACACCTTTTAATTCAGCAAATGAAAAGGATAAGAGTCTAGAAAAATCTATAATGACATATTGAATTATGCATAACTGTATTCACATCTGGTCTGTCCACCAAGTGTTTCCACTGTCAGCCCAAACATAAGTACACCATTTGCTATGTATAACTGTTACAAAAGTGGTTTATTTATGTCAGAATAAATACTAATACAGAGTGATATATGCATTTCCAGAAAAACATCACTAAAACTGAACAAAACCACTCTTAAGTAGCAACTTCCACTTCTTTTCCTGAGGAAAAATTAAAGGCTTCAAAACACAGAACTGACAGGAGTTAAAATGGGCTTATGGTGTTTGAATAGTTTTAATACAATCTTAGAAATGTTTAGGTTGGAAGGACCTTAAAGGTCACCTAGTACCAGCCTGGCCTTGAACCCCTCCAGGGATGGGGCATCCACAGCTTCCCTGGGCAACCTGTTCCAGTGCCTCACCACCCTCACAGTGAAAAATTTCTTCCTAATGTTTAGTCTAAATCTACCCTCTTTCAGTTTATACCCATTACCCCTCATCCTATCACTACACTCCCTGATAAAGAGTGCCTCCCCATCTCTCCTGTAGCCCCCTTTAAAAGGTACTGGAATGCTTCTCTAGTGTCTCCCTGAAACCTTCTTTTCTCCAGGCTGAACAACCCCAACTCTTTCAGCCTGTCCTCATAGGGGAGGTGCTCTAGCCCTCTGATAATCTTTGTGGCCCTCCTCTGAACTTGCTCCAACAGGTCCACGTCTTTCTGATGTTGGCAGCCCCAAAGCTGAATGGAATACTCCAGGTGGGGTCTCACGAGAGCAGAGTAGAGGGGGAGAATCACCTCCCGTGACCTGCCAGTCACACTTCTTTTGATGCAGCCCAGGACACGGTTGGCCTTCTGCGCAGCAAGCGCACACTGCTGGCTCATGTTCAGCTTCTCATCCACCAACACCCCCAAGTCCTTCTCTTCAGGGCTTCTCTCTATCCATTCTCCACCCAGCCTGTATTTGTGCTTGGGGTTGCCCTGACCCACGTGCAGGACCTTGCACTTGGCCTTGTTGAACTTCATGTGGCTAGCACAGGCCCACCTCTCAAGCTTGTCAAGGTCCCTCTGGATGGAACCCCTTCTCTCCAGCATGTTGACTGTGCCACCCAGCTTGGCACCATTGGCAAACCTGCTGAAGGTGCACTCAGTCCCACTGTCCATGTCACCAACAAAGATGTTAAATAACACCAGTCCCAACACCGACCCCTGCAGAACACCACTTGTCACCAGTCTCCACCTGGCCATCGAGCTGTTGACCACAACTCTCTGAGTGCAATCACCCAGACAGTTCTTTATCTACTGAGAGTTCCTTCTGTCAAATCCATGTCTCTTCAATACAGATACAAGGATGTCACCCAGGACAGTGTTGAATGCTTTGCACAAGTCCAGGTAAATGATGTCAGTTGTTCTTCCCTTATCCACCAACACTGTGATCCTGTTGTAGAAGGCCACCAAATTTGTCAGGCACAGTTTGCCCTTAGTGAAGCCATGTTGGCTGTCAGAAACCACCTCCTTATTTTCCATGTTCCTTAGCACGGTTTCCAGGAGGACCTGCTCCATGATCTTGCCAGGCACAGATGTGAGGCTGACTGGCTTGTAGTTCCCCAGGTCTTCCTTTTTTCCCTTTTTAAAAATGGGGGTTATGTTTCCCCTTTTCCAGTCAGTGGGAACTTCACCAGACTGCCAACATTTCTCAAATAGAATGGATAGTGGTTTGGCAACTTCCTCTGCCAGTTCCCTCATGACCTGTGTATGTACCTCATGAGGTCCCATGGACTTGTGCTCCTTCAGGTTCCTTAGGTGGTCTCAAACCTGATCTTCTCCTGCAGTGGGTGGTTCTTCATTCTCCCAGTCCCTGCCTTTGCCTTCTGTGACTTGGGAGGTGTGGCTTGAGCCCTTGCCAGTGAAGACTGAGGCAAAAAAAGTTGTTGAGTACCTCATTCTTCTCCATATCCTGGGTAACCAGGTCTCCTGTTTTCTTCCTGAGAAGACCCACATTTTTCCTAGTCTTCCTTTTATGACCGATGTACCTACAGAAGTTCTTCTTGCCCTTGACCTCCCTGGCCAGATCGAATTCTATCAGGGCTTTAGCTTTCCTAACCTGATCCCTGGCTGCTCGCACAGTTTCTCTGTATTTCCCCTAGGCCACCCTCTGTAGGCTTCCTTTTTCTGTTTGAGTTTGCCCAGGAGTTCCTTGTTCATCCATGCAGGCCTCCTGGCATTTTTGACTGACTTCCTCTTTGTTTGGGATGCATCGCCCCTGAGCTTGGAGGAGGTGATCCTTGAATATTAACCAGTTTTCTTGGGCCCCTCTTCCCCCCAGGGCTTTATCCCATGGTATTCCACCAAGCAGATCCCTGAACAGGCCAGTCTGCTCTCCTGAAGTCCAGGGTATTGAGTCTGCTGTGCACCCTCCTCACCACCCTAAGGATCTAGAACTCCACCATCTCATGGGCACTGCATCGCAGGCTGCCCTTGAGCTTCACATTCCCCAGCCCTTCCTTGTTGTTGAGAACAGACTCCAGCAGAGCAGCTATCCTCGTTGGCTCCTCTGTCATTTGGAGAAGGAAGTTATTGTCAACGCATCCCAGGAACCTCCTGGCTTGCTTTTGGATGTGCTGTGTTGTCCTTCTAACAGATATCAAGGTGGTTTAAGTCCCCCAAGTTAACTTCCCCCTTCAACTGACTGAAGTTAACTATTACCTATAATAGTTATGACAGCATATTATAGTTAATAGTTATTTCATAAGGCTATTGACCAAGAAATCAATCCAATCAGCCTGAAACATCTACTACAATATGCCTTTAAAATGTCTTGCAGATGCCTCTGACTCCTGCCTACAACTAGACCATTTGATACAAAAGCATGTTCTTGCACAAATCTATTATAAAGAGAGAGAGAGAGATATACACTTGTGTGCAATTTTCATCTGCTTGTCAAGCTTTTTCGTGGCTTTGCATTAAAATCCAAGAATGTGCTTTGTTAAACCCTGCGAGGCACTATATCCTCTATGACCAAGACAAAAGAAAATAGAATAAACTCAGAGGTCTGAATTCCACACAGAGCTGCCTGGACAATTTGGATAAACTAGCATACCTTTTCGGAAGGTATGTCCACATAATTATTTCCATAAATAATGGACTTGGAAAATGCAGAATTTCTTCATTTTATGACTGGGTGTTAATATGCATTGTAGAGAGTCGTGCAAAACTACCAAGCTTTCGACTACTGGAAACAATCTAGTTATTATTCCTGGCACTTCCCTCCCAAGCAAACACTGATTTTTCTATCCTTTTAACATCCTTCTTCCAAAAGTTATAATAAGAAATAATTGGCATGCCCTGTTCATGTGCTTCCTGCACCACCTCCTTTCCTAACATCTGGGGAGTGGTGGAGTAACCCCATTTTGATCCATGGAAGTCGTGTAAAACACATTGTATATTCATAGAAATCTCTACATATCATTCTGAAAACAAACCAACAAAACATACACCAGGGTTCTGAAGGCTTCTCTCTTATAATTACAGGCGGTTTCAGTTTATCAATGAAAGTAATGAACTAATTACCACAAAGTGATAACTCTGCAAGTTATATTCAGCAATAGGAAGCTTTATCACACATCACACAATGAGGGGAGAGAAAAAAAAAAGCATGCTCTTAAAAGCTAATGTTCACTAATTATTTAGGCTAAGTAAAACAACACGGAAGACACGGTAATTTGAGTAGTAATTCACTTGGCAACTCAGGCAGTCCTACCCATTGTAGCAAATCCAGGTTAAAGTCTTCACTTCCTCACCTTCACTGTTATTTTAAACTGAATGGCTTAAACTGATTTAGTTAACACTAGTTATATGCATTTATCAAGACTTAATTGAGGAACTCAATTAACATAACTTAAGGCTAACCAGAGCCAGCTCTGTTTTACTGTTTCGAATATTTTTGGGCCATTAGTGATCACAAAGACCTCCCAGGAACACAAAAAAAAAACCCCAAACAAAAACAACCCAACAAAAAGCCAACACCCCCCCCAAACAAAAACAAACAAACAAAAAAACCAAAAAACAAACCAAACAAAGGAAAACCAGCCCTTCTATAAAAAAAAGGGAAAAAAAACGAAAAAGAGGAGAGGTGGAGGGAAAAAATCAGGAAGGGTCCAATTTGTAACAAAGAACCCAGGAAAGGCTATGAAACAAAAAAACATAGCACATTTCAGGTTGTTGCAAGGAGGAAAAAATTCCAGGGAAAGGATCATTCCGTGCTTCCTTCCTTCCCGTACCATCTTCCAGACAGGCCACCCTCAGAGAGACCAGGTATCTTCAGTCTGGCTAGCACAACCACTCTTACAAAGAAACTGTCTGCAGCAATAAAAAGCATCAGAAAAAAATAGCTTGTTTATATTAGGTCTTTGCTTTAAAATGAGAAACTTTTGCTAAACCGTAAACTGTTATGAACCACTGAGGCCCCAAAGAAGACTGAAGCAACACAGTGTAAAATCTAGGAAATTGAATTTAAGACTTACTCAAAAAAAAAAAAAATCCTAAATATAATGCCTGTGAGTTTGTAAGTGCTTACACTTTCACTGCATCTCTTCCTCTGACACCAAAAGGTGTATTAGTGTACATTTCCAGAGGATCACCCACCTTCACTGAAGACAGCATCTGAACAGCTAGGATTTTTAGGGACTTACAAACTAAACAGCACTGTTGGACCCGATTTGTCTACTTTGAACACGCCTCCCACACACTGATACCACTGAGCTCAGCACAAAGCACAGTAATCACAGTCACTTTATATCTCAGCACCATTGGGTATTTGCATAATAGCCCATTGGTTACAACACTCAGACTGTGTAGGAGGCCTGGGTCTTATTCTTGCCTCAACTTGACAGGATTCAAATTCCAATTTTTCATTCCTCAGCCACTATACTCTAAAATAGTTATTCCAGTTTTGTTGAAAAAGGACTACTGCTCACCCATCGCAAGCCACGGAGACAGAAATTTAAGCAAGCCCCAGAGAACCTGAGTCTGCAGCCACAGGAAACCTGAGTCTCATCTTAGAGCATCACCCTAAGAATGGAGAAGCCTAGGTTCGATTTTTTGGGGTTTTATTTATATTAAAGATTTGCATATTTAGACAGACACTGAACAAAAATCAAAATTAATGAAAATACTCAAACAGAGGAACAGGTTTTGATGCTCCCTTCTCACCTTTAAAAACTCCTCTGCCACAGTTTTTAATCTGCAGATGCATAAATTCCTTGGTATGAATGCATCACGATGGTGGTATATCCCCACTGTACTATATAGCTAATTTACAATGTTTTATCCTTGGCCTAGAGTACTATAACAAACTAGATACAAGAACCTTTTTTTTTTTTTCCCAGACAGTATAAAAGCCAAAAAATTTAATGGATATGAAAGTTTTGGGATCTGATTTTTCAATTATTTTTGCTTCCTAAGTTACCTCCGATTAATTTATACATAAAATACATTACTATAAAGACTAACAAAATAACAAAAAATGTGGAAATTGATAAAATGCCATAACTAGCAAATATTGTTTTCTTCATTAGCAACTAAATAATTCTTCAAGGATGCATTGTAAAGAGAACACATTTGGTATAGTTCATAAATGGAGTTATGACTAATACGTTAAACATCTTTCAGGTGACCTTGATTTAACTGCATAATTCACTATTATTCATAAGTTACCATAAAGCAATATTCTTGGTGAGTCAGAAATTTGCTATATTAAATTCCAGAGTAAAATGTGGTTCTGTAAATATTGAATCACTATTTATATGCAGTTTTTTCCAGATCTGCAGTTTGTGAATAGTTATCTCACAAAATCTTCAACTTTTAAGTCATGGATTGATGAGTCTTTTTACAGTATCTTATTTTGTACAAGAGTAGAAACATCATAAGCTCCATCAAATTAGTTGCTTTGCTCCTCTTTTGTACCTTAACTGAGTCAAACAGCACTCAAAATGCTGGGTCTCGACAAGTGAATAAACACTATTTTAACAGAGAAAAAGACCAAAAAGTCCAGGTTTAGGTTTCTTCAATTTTGATAGAACTATGGTATTTAAAATACAGCAAATTCTAGTATGTATTTTTAAACGACAGTGAGGGGATAGAGATTCCATGTCTTACTTTCTTCCTCTTTCCTTGTTTTTTGAAAAGTTAATATTCTTGATGTGTACTGTTACACATTTCTGAACCAATTTTACCACATTTATCTTCTTACTGACTTCTTACTAATTTTACTGCTAAAGTCTGACACTAGCTATGGTCACCTGAAATCAGCAGAGATTTCAGGTCATTCTGTGCTTTATTCCTACCAGACTTACACTAAAAACTAACTTCCAATGGAATTATTCAGAAGATGGTGGAGTTTTTTCCCTCTCCTATAAGCTTACATCAGGAAACGTAGTTAACATGTAAGGAAGTACCAGATCTTCCCAGTAAGTAGAACAAAGTGAAGGAGGCTTGAATGTGAAGGACTTCGGCCACACATATGGCAGAAGCTATTAAATTGACAGATGAAATTTAGAAATATGATACACAGGTGAGAATAGTGCGATGTTAGATAGCCTTCAGGACAAGTTGCACTGCCAGATGGTCCTACTTTTTAACTGAAGTGATTCTTAAGCATTTCTTTATTCATTCCTTAGGATACACATTACACCACTTCAGTTTCTTGTCGAGAACTTGCTTATCCAAGATTGGAAAGAATTGCTATTTCTTTGAAGTATCAGAACAAACTTGCTATGTTTATCTCTTTCAGGTGGGACAAACTTCAGCCCACGCTAAAAGGCAAAGCCCATGTAGCTGTAAGATGACACATTTCTGCATAGAATTCAGACAAAGCTACATGGTCGAAAGCAGTCACTACAAGCATAAATGTGAATCTAGTTGTCTGTGTACATGGTCTACTCGAATTTGCCGTATTACCATTTCAGTTACGTGAAGAGTTTCCTTTCTTTAAAATGCAGATATTTAGATTTTTTTCTTCTCTCTGGTACATCTTGAAGCAAGTACATTAAAGTGTCAATCACTAGAATTTACAATAAATCTCAAGCTACCCAAAGTTGACAGCTTCCCAGCAAATTATAAAATGCTAACGAATAACAGTTTCTGGTAAGAGTTGTGCATTAATTGCAAATAGAGGGTATAAAGATTTAATAAAACTTTTTTCAGGCTAAAGAAGGTAACTTATTTTACCTATGACTCAGCAGTAAGATTGCATGTAATCTTTCTGTACCCGATAAAGCCCTCTCTCCAGGAAAAAGTTTTTATGAAATTTCCTGTACAAGCTGTGGGAAAATCCAGTCTGACTTCAGTGGGACTTGGTCTGAGTTCACCAAGAGGAAAGCAGCCTGTGCCAGCTACTGCTGTGTTGTGGAAGACTTCGTTCAGAGTTATGAAACTCCATAAAATACAGAGGTGAATGATAATGACGTCTGCTTTCTTAAAGATGTGGTTTCTAAAAGCATTCTTCACATTTCTGTGGGCATGCTCTTTTTACTCTTTTTGAGGCAAGCAGGAGTTTATTGTGTTTGGAATAACACGACATTTTGTGATTATTCTTTGAACTTAAGACAAAACTTGCAGTATCTCACTGAGGTTATTAATCTTGCTTAAACATATGTTGAACTATAAATTGCTATGAATGTTTTCCCTAAATTCCTGAATGATTTTACCTTTTGTCCTTAAGATACATAATAATATTTATTATAAACAGAGTTTTCATATGTTCATAAGGCTGTTATACACAGGAGTGTTTAGAATCTAAAGGAAGATCTAAACCTCTTTAAAAATCCCATGTATAAGGAAGTATAGGCAAATTATGAGAGAATCAGAGACAACAAATAGGCCTAACAGAAATTCCCTCTGTTTTTTACCCTTTCTTCTTTTCCATTATTCAGGATTTCATCTTCCATTTTTCACCACAATATATCTCTCCAGGGAGCATCCCGCCACGTGCATGCAGGCCCTCTTATGACTAGGTCCAGGAAATGTGCTTTTGCTTCCCTTGTTGGCCTAGTTAAAATTACAGTAAATCCTTCTCAAATGCAGTAGCCTTGAGGCAGCAAACAGATGTTGCTCAAAACTGTTCAATGTAGAGGAAGGGAGAGAGAAATAAGACACATGAGTAAGACAGGAACAGGGTGTCTAGCTCTGTTCTCGGTGTGCTTCACAGTATGTTCTCAGCATGCTCTCAGCACATGAAGCCTAAAAAGCATCGACAATATGACAAGAAATAGCACAACGGTCAACAGCAAACCTATTACAACTGCCTCTAAATATAGCGTATTCCTGGAAGCCAACACCAAATGACACTGTGCTGAGCAACACACAGCTCTCTGCTGCTTTTCCCTTGACTCTATGGGGACACAGGAGGTCAAGTTTTCTGCAACGCTGGTGCAATGATAATCATTACCCCACAGCTTTCCCCATTAAAATTCAACTGCAATTATCAGTGGGGAAGCTGTGGGGTCTCACTTCCTGGCACTGTAAAATCTCACCTCAGCAGGCTACAGGAAGCCAAGGGGAGAATATCGATGTGGCCAAAACAATGTTCTGAAAGCAGACAGACGTTAGATGACTGTAATCAACACCACCCTCTCCCTGCATTAATGAGCTATTCACTTCAAAAATCTTTTAGAAAGTGAGTTGCAAATATGAATTAAAAGTGGTTTTAAGTGCTGAGGATCCCAGTTAACATTATCCTTGTCAATCAAATCCAAAGCCAACATTTTCTTTATGAAAATCAATGTAAGCAAAAACATTCAGTCATGAAAAACATTAAATGCTGAAAGAAAATTCTTATCAGCTTCAGTTAGCCTAAGGCTGGCTGATGAAACAATTCCTCCAGAATCTTACGAGGGATATATTTAAGAGGATTTTTCACAGAACACACCTTTTTATTGTGGAAATATTTTCCATATAACACTAGGATTTAAATATACATTGTCTAACAACACAAAATCATACCAGGCTAATTTATGAGAGAGAGCTCTGACAATGTCTGCTAAACACAAACTGTTCACGTGCAACTCAATCACAGACTGTAAAGCTGTTCCTGCTGTCAGTTGTTAAGACACAATTTTAGGTTAAATGGAGCTTTAGTCTGAATTAATATATAAATTCATGTAGCTTTAAGACTCCATACGGAAAGCACACAAATAATGTTATTGATCTTTTCAAACTAAGTAATATAAACTATGCAAATTCTTCTACATGTCAAAGTTTTAAAATAAATTCTGCTGATACAGACTGCAGATACAGACAGTGGTTATAAAACAAGTCCTTTTGTTCCCCAGTAAAGGACTTAAAGTATGAATTCAGTCCTTCAGAAGGATATTTTGTAGCACTCCCTCACAATTTCAAACTTAGATCTTTTCAATTTCCTAAATCTGGATCGGCAGATGTAAAAAAGAAGCAATTCCACTAACACATACAATCTTCTGCCATCTTTGAATATATAGGCCATAAGTCATCATTTCAGCTCACTGCATCACATCCAGGATCTATCTCTATCACATTAATGAAGACAGCTACTTAATAAAATCAGGAAAAT
This sequence comes from Pterocles orientalis, assembly GCA_011057875.1. Taxonomy (NCBI): domain Eukaryota; kingdom Metazoa; phylum Chordata; class Aves; order Pterocliformes; family Pteroclidae; genus Pterocles; species Pterocles orientalis. The sequence goes on along the minus strand of WKFP01014785.1, from coordinate 332,721 downwards.
TAGCAAAATTCGTGTGATATATATATATGAAACAATAAAAGACCCTATGCACTTTCAGGGTTGCTAGGGAACTATATTCGTACCTAATAAGTCAGACCTAAAAAGAAAATTTGGGATAGACTTTTTCTAGGATGAATTGAATAATTATTCTTTAATAAAAAGTTGAGTGTAAAATATTTCAGTTAATTAGTTAAAGAAAAAAACTACATAAATAAGGAGTAGCTGCTTCAAAATATAATGTACAGAAGAACAAGGTGGGTTTTTTGTCATCTTGCTTTTTATGTCTTCAAAAAACATACATTTTTTTCCTTTTTTTTAATGAATCACAAGCAAATACAGTTGAACTAAAAAAGATCCAATCACAGCTGCAAATAGTATACGTTACTTGTACAAAGGACATTGTCAAGCTGTGCTACAGACAAGTTCAGAGGCTTTAGCATTATAATGTTTGGATTAATCTCATCTAACTTAGACACCCTAAAAGTCATGCATTTGATCAAAAAAAAATCTTATATAATCTTAGAAATTATACTAGATGAATGTGGACAATTTTTAGGGAAAAAAAATCCAGGATAAAGGAATTTATAAAGGAAACAGACGTATGAAATGGGAAGGGAAGAGCATCATGATCTCTTACTGTTTTTAGATTTTGTACCAAAATAAAGAAAAGGAAAAAAAAAAAGAAAAAACGTCTGACTTGGGAGAGAAGTTGAACACTGGGAAAGGGTTAATAGCTTTGGAGCATATGCAAAGGTATGTGACCCTATGCAAGATAAGAAGGTCAGTCCTCCATCAGTAGCACACTTAACACTTGACCAAGTTCTCAACTCTTTCCACAGCCTAGCTTAGGGAGTTCTTCACTCAGTAAGCACCATTTTCTGGGCTATATCCCTGCCTGCCCACTGCTCCATGTCTGCATCTGCAGAGTGCGGCTGGGTGCCCAGCACAAGCTGCTGCCCTCAGGACGGCAGGGTCCCAACCCCACATGCTCTGCCATGCCTCACACAATCCCTAGCAGTGAAAGCATGCCATGCTATGTATTATTTATCACTGGTTCATGCTTGACCCATTACAGAAAGAATGCTATTATGAGTACCTTTTCTGTATCACAACCAAGTGAGTATTTAGAGTATAGCTTTGACTTGGATCACAGCCAAAGGAAACTTTCCTTCTATTTCAACACGGCTGTCTCAGGCAGAACGAGACTAATGATCAGAAATGGCCAACAGCGACAACCTCAGGAGATTGATAGTGAAAGACAAAGTGCTGACAAGACCCTCTGATGTTTATAAACTGTGTATGCTACAAATGACAATTCTACTGACTATGCATTGGTATAAAGAAAGCCAACCATGTCTTCTTTTCTGCTCTTTTGCCTCTCCAATACAAATATTTTCACTACTCAGAGTTTTTATAAACAATTTCTTCCATTAGTCAATGTTACAACATCCTTGAGAACAACTGTCTTTCAACGTATACTTTCTAATTCTGTCACAATAGTGACTGAGCTTTCGGTAACATCTGTGAATGACTGGGTGGAAGATTTGTGAGGGAAAATCATAGCAAGAGCAGTTCTGGAGTTCTTAAAGCTGAATTCTGGTCCAGGTAACTATACTTCTAAGACATACAAACATGATACAGAACCCCGCTGTTCTTCATCAGAGATCTCAAATGCAGACACTGCTGACAACAGTATATGCAACATTGTCGTGGGTTAAGCAGAGCAGAGTTAATTTTTTTTTCCTTTTCCCTTCTCTTCATAAATAGCTATCAAGAAGCCATGTTTTAGATTCCTGCTCAGGAGAGAATTGATAAGAGAAGAACGTTTATAGTTATTGCTAGGATGTTGCTATTTGTTCTCAAGGACATACATTCAGCCTTTTGGGGGGGAAGAGACAGTCTGGCTTCTAGCCTGGGATTTGCTTTTAGGTAAAGATTGAGAAGCAGACTGACCAATTATTCCATCCCATGCACGTCATACCCAGTATATAGAAGAAGACTCTTCTAGGAGTACTGTCTTTGCACTTCCGGATTCGTCTCGCTTTGGGGAGCCTGCGTTCGCTCTCCCAAGGCCTTTCCTCCCCCCTCCCCCCACGGTCGCCGTTAGCTCTCGGCCAGGGACACTCGTTTATCTCCGTTCTGTGAGTTTTGGTATCCTCCCTCTCCCAGAGGATCGTTAGCTGTTTTTTTTTTTCCTGCTTCGGTCAGCTCTCGGGTTGGGACGCTTGGGCTGTTATCTCCGTTCTGTGAGTGCCTCCGGGAGCGGTGCATCCCCTTTTCCCCCTTTCCCCCCCCTTTCTGGGGGAATCGTCTGTGCGGTTTCTGGGGATTATTAGCTGGCAACAGGCCGAGCCTTTTCGGGGGGGCAGTATCATTGTCAACAGGCCGAGCCTTTTTCGGGGGGAGCAGCATAATTGTGTATCACCTATTCTCTCCCTCCTTTGGGGCCATTGGCTGGGAGTGGGCTGGGCCTTTGGTCATCAGGTGGGGAGGGGTAGTATCACTGTGTATCACATTGCATCTTTGTATATAGTATTATTTCTAATATTATTGTAGTTTAGTAATTAAATTGTCCTTATCTCAACCCACGAGTCCTCTTTGCCATTTACCTCTTTAATTCTCTCCCCTATCATTGGCTGGGGGCAGGGACTGTGTGAGCGGGTGTGTGTGGTTTGGCCCCCAGCCAAGGGCCAACCCATCACAAACATGAATACAATAGCTAGCAAAAGAGAGAGGCAATCAAAACCCCAGAACATATATGAAAATAAGCATAGATGCTCTCAAAATTATCCCCCAAAATAAAAGAGGTACTGACTACTGGAGACCAGAGTCACATAGAAGAATAAGTTATTTATCTAAAGAATTATCTATTGAAAGACATAACTAATCTGCCAATGCCAAACACATGAAAGACATATGCTGCTGACCATTTTAAGACATTGTGACTCACCAAAAAATTGTTTCACTGCTTCTACTCAGGCATATGAAACAAGATATATTCTAAGAACAGAACTGAAAATGCTCCTAAAAAAACCCCCAAAAACCCCACCAGAATTAAAGCTAGAAAACGCAGCACAATCCTCCATGAAATAGTGGCAATCACTATGATCAAAGAGAGACTCCTAAATTTGGTTTAAAGGTCCTGCTGTCTAACAACACAACTCTGCTTGCCAGCTCATCATATCTCTGCTGTTATCAGACCTACCCAGTGAGACTACATTTTCATTTACATCTTAAGAGCAGCCCCTCTCCTTTAGTGGGCAGAAAGGCTCTTCAGCTCTCCTCCATTCCTTCTCCTTCTATTTTCCCTCCAATAATTCGGTCTGAATATCATGAGCAGGTCAGTTAAACTTTGCTTTTCTATTTTCATTACTCTGTTCCACTACCAGCCACCATCTATATTCCAAATGCATTTTCTGCTTTGTAGACATGAGCTGAGTCCATAACTCAACATCTGCAGATTCAGAGAGTGGGAAGGATAAACAATATGGTGTAAGAAAAACAAACAACTTCCCCCTTCTATTACAATTCTCAATTGTCTATGCCAAAGTCAGGTCATTCTTTGCCACTTGGATTTGCAAATAGCAGCTTGCAGAGCTCTCACCATCATAAGAACCTGTGAATGACAGCATTTCCGAACTCTAAAGTGGCGTGACAATTTTTTTAGCTCCAAGAAGAGGCTGTAATTGTATGTTAATACGAATGTTAATCAACCAATTTTTTGCTGATGTGAATTTAACAATTTCCAAATAGATTTTATATAGAGAATGCTCTTCAAGGAATAAAGCTGAGCTTTTTATTGAATCACCTGTGTTAGAGGCCTTAATAAATAGTTTATTCAAGGTAATGCATGCAGTCAGGCATTGTAAATCCATATCAGCTCTTAATCTGTGGATTTTATGTAAATTAGCAACTGAGTTTTCAGACTTCTTTTTTTAATTTTTATGTCTTTATCTCAAGGAACTTTACCAAACTACATTGTTGGGCAGTGTACTCCTAAGGTCATTTTAATATTAAATTCTTTTTGATGATATTTAAAATGTGTTCTTTGTTCCACAATGCAGTATTTCAGATATTTCCTTTCAAGGGAATCTGAAAAAATATTAATATAATAACAGATTCCCACTTATCTGGAATAGGCAGAATTCATCAAATCAGAAATGCTGACATTGGTGAATGCTGCCATTAAAGAGCCTTGTCCACTGCTCTGAAAGAAGATAAACATATGCAATGCCTCCATTTTCTTCTCCTGCATGGAAACAGCAAGATGACATGTGGAATATTTCATAGAACTAAGAATTTTGTAGAACTAATATTTAGTAGAACTAATCCATAAGTTAAAAAAAACCCAAAACCGTTTATGCAGCAACAGTCCTTCATTCTGTTTGGGAGCACAGCAAGAAACCCATTTCTGATGAGAATGAAAACATATCAAGATCAATTCTGCATGTTCCCCTCATAGACTAGGCATGCAGAAATAAATTACAAATCTCTGCTGCACTGCTTCCTTATATACTCTATTTAGGAAATTAAATGAGTGAGTATTGATAGAAAAATTATCATCTTATATCTTATTTGTGTGCCTTCTTCCAGAAATAAAAGTATCTGTGTCATGTAACATCAATCGGCTCGAAGATCAGTATGGCATTGTAACCTTGTTTCAGAGATTGTAATATTTATCATTCATCTCATGAAGATGATGCAATATCATACGAAAATAGCTATATATAAATTAAAAAACATTTTAACACTGCTTTGAATTCTCATTTGAGAAACTTCAAATCTAAAGACAGAAATTAGTAAATTAAGAAAGAAGATAATGCATCCCCAGCTGACTCCAACTGACCCAAGGGATATTCCATACCATATGACATCATGCTCAGCATTTAAAGCTGAGGGAAGAAGAAGGAAGAGGGGGGGCATTCAGAGTGATGGTGTTTGTCTTCCTAAGTAACCGTTACATGTGATGGAGCCCTGCTTTCCTGGAGATGACTGAACACCTGCCTGTTGATGGGAAGCAGTGAATTAATTCCTTATTTTGCTTGGCTTTACCTATTGAGCTGTCTTTCTCTCAACCTACGAGCTGCCTCACTTTTACCCTTCTGATTCTCTCCCCATCCCATGAGTGGGGAGTAAGCGAGTGGCAGTATGCGGCTGACTGCCTACTGGGGTTAAACCACAACAAACAAAACAAATTTTATTTGCTTCATGTTTTTGAGCATGTATAGCTTTTCTAACAACATCAATCTTTGGAGAGTTTGATATGCTTATAAATATGTCCACTTTAATTTTTTATGCTGCTAAAACGATTAGATGACTGACCTTAGTAATTCCCAAAAAGTTATGAAGTGTAAGAGACAATGCCATAAGGCATTCTTCTATGCCAGCATACAAACAATCTCTAACAAGAGTCAAAATATCAGCTACTCATTTGAACACAACAATTCTACCGACATTTCAGAAAAACAGCTCCTGATATCCTTGTTAAGTCATGTGAGATATGTCACACTATACAACAAAACAGATTTAAAATGTGTTTTCTTGAATATTCATAAAAATATTTGGAAATTAAATTTACTACTAGGCAGTGTTTTGGCAACTTCTTCCTCTTCTTACATAATGTGGACAAATATTTCCTATTATTTTTCTTATTCTATTACTCTTAGCATCATTGTCATGACAGTACAATCTTATTTAGAAAATAGAATTTCAGACATTATTCTAAAAATACCTGTTACCAAGTTTTCTTTGCTATTTATGGATGAGAATTCAGTTCAGATATTTTATCAATTTAAGTTAAAGAACTTAATCTATGTATGGAGCTGTCCCCGACACACATTACAACGTGATATTTATGTCTGCTTCTACACTTCAAAGCACTTAGAAAGTGCATAATAAATCTAAACAAGATTAATGAACATTGATTTCAGAAACAGCCTTTCAGTTTTATTGCACTATACCTAAATGAGCAAGTATAAAAATTTTCACAAATGTTTTATCATTATTTATTAGGTAAATTATGTATGTACTAATTGTTAAAACGAGAAGCCCAAATAGACACCATGTAAAAAGATACTTAAAGTTTAGACTGAAATGCATGATCTTCTGTTCTGATTTACATATGATCTCTCGGGACAAAAAAAAAAGATAAAATACTGGAAAATTACAATGAAGAGAGGTAGAAACTCTAGTACCATTGTGTAAACCAGAAAAAAATTGGGATATCTACCTAGAGTATACACCAAGAAAAATTGTTATCATACTATCTCCTCTTCCAAACCAAAATGTGGAGTGCAGAATCTCTAATTTTAGACCTCTAGGAATGGCTCCTAACTGGTGAAATATTAAAAACAGCTAACATCTCAGAGCTGGGTTTTGGTGTGATTTGCTATGCTGTCTTCATAAGAAAGGCTGACATCTTTGCTAGCTTCTTTTAGTTTTATGAAAGAAATCAAGAGGAAAACCACATAAACTCTTTTTATACATTCTTTGCATTACCTGTAAATAAGCCGTTACAGCAAGGCTGAACAGTTCATCCACATCTAACTAACCAGTTAAATTATAACTACAATGGCTAAAAGAGGTACTTTTAAACTACTTCAAAAATTCTCTACTGCAGCAGAAGAAAGGAGATTGCAAAGAAGAAGATAAAAGAGTTGTGGTTGCATGATTACAGAAAGCTTTTTTCTTTTTTTTTTCCTGTTCTATAATCAGAACAGACATTCCAACAGATATTTACATAAATGATCTACTGAAAATATTTCTTAAAAGGCCTCTGTATTTTGTAGCAAATTTAATAGCTACCAGAAATTCTGTGGGAGTGTAGTGGAAGCCTCATGGGGTTTTTCTATATTGTCAGGTAAATTAAATTCAGTGATCTAGGGCAGACATGTAGTACAAATTTCCAAGAATTACCTGCTTGATTCTCTTTTTGCAAAAAATAAGAGCAAGAGATTCTTTCCTCCATCTACTAGTGCTCTGTCCACTCATCATTTACATCCCTTACATTTAGATAATCTTTATGACACTATCCTCTAAGCACAGACAGCGCAAGAATCCATTGTGTATGAACACAATGTCCTCATAATCATTTGCACTTCCAGGTTCATCTAAAAACCTGAAAACATTCTTACTCATTTTTTCACACTGTAATTAAAAACACTGTGGCTGTGTTTGTTGAAAACATCTAAATATTTTTATAAGTTTAAGTAAATGAACAGCAAGATCTACACAACCTGTTTTAAAGGTCCCAGATAAATGTTTATTTGTGAAAAATCAGAATTAAAATAAACATATGAAATATATCAAAGAACATAACACTCAAAAATCAGCAACCTTAGCTGCTCACAGGTGAGAATATACTGCATCCACAGACCAAACTAAAGCAGAGAAAATGCATTTTAAAATGTATTTTTATAGAAAAAGATCTCTATATAAAAACAAACAGAGGAATGAAATAATATCCAACAACAGCATTTTCTTTTTGGTGCTTCAGAAAAAATGAGAATTCGGGAAAAGATCAAGAGCACAACTAGCTTCACCTCTGAAACACAGGAAAGGATAAAAAAATGCTGCAACACGGAAAAGGAGATTTAAAAATAACAGTACTGTAGCACAGCTCTGTCATCTTAGAATTTGACTGTAGGCCAAGAATACCTGAATTTAGAGCAGAACACAAGCTCTGTTCTTCTCTATGTTAATGAGAAAGCTTCTCTGTCTGTCCAGTTCATTGCCTGTGAGATGCAAATAATTGTATATGTAGTGATGAAAAGTAATATGCCGTAATAAGCCTCATTATAATTATGGTGTATTAATATTGGATTATTTTATAATGATTTCTTAAAGCAGGAAAATAAATGTTGGAATTCTTTTTAACTGATTGAAGTCCATAATCCTGTGTTTAAGCCAAACTAAATTAATCCAGCTCTAAATTCCTACTTTTTACATCAAAAAATATACTCAAAGTCAAGTAGAGAAGATATGCAAAAAGCTTCTGGTAATAATAGAAGGGTTTTGAAAAAGAATTTACACATCAGCAATAGCAATCTAAGTCAAGCTGTGATTTACTGCTAAAATAACATTAAACTGAAAACCCAAAACATCAGCAAAAATCAATGAGTTTATATTCAGATTTTTTTCTGGAATTTCTGCTGAGTTTTTCTCTCTGATAAACTTTAACATGTTATACCATATGAAAGTCAGTGCTGGGTATCCATTCAGAAGGACATCTGGTACCAAAAAAAGCTTCCCTCTGCTCCACGTATTAAACAGCTCTATTTGTCTTGATAACATTTGACAACTTTAACACATATGAACTTTTTCAGTTTGTGCAGATTATTTGTACTTCTTTCTCTTTTGACCTTCCTCTCTGCCACAACCACTCCTGGGACCAGATGTAATTTATTGTCTTGAGATACTGCTACAAATCACCTTCAGGGACCAAAATCATTTTTTATTTTCCTTTTTCTTTTTTTTATAGGTTTTCTATGACTATCAAGTTATACTGCTAGAGCAAACACAGAAACTTTTTTGTGCAAGACTACAGACATTTTCACTTATCTCTCTCTGAACTAGTTTTTGAAAGAACTTCATGACTCTGGGTATGGGAAGTCTCTCCAAATCTTGCCACCTGCAAGCGAAATGTGGCCCAAGCAAGAAGCTGTCATAACCTTTTGGCTTTCCAATAGCCTTCAAAAAATTATGTCTGTTCACTTTCTAGTAGACAAAATCCACATCAAAAGAGCACCATTAGAGGTGTTAAACCAAGAATGAAACAAAGTACTAAGTTTCTACAGTTTTCCTCAGCTCTAATGTGCAGACTGGTTCTCCTTGAGATCTCATAATCTCCCAATAATTTTACTATCAATAGTAAATAATATATCTTAGTATATCATTAAGAAGCTAAATGAACAGCAACAATATGCTTCAACAATAAAAAGGTATCCTAGCTACAAATAAAAGATAATCTAGCTATAATCAGTCAGAAACAGCTATTGCTATTCTGCATTTTAGGCTTCAGTCACACTTTCCATGCAATACAGTAAATTTCAGCTAGAACAGCCTTTAAGGGAAAATTCTGAAGCAATGGTAATCTCACTCATGCTTCCATGGAGCCACCTTCCAGTATGTTAGGTTAAGGAATGTGAAAAATGACATAACAAAGAAGCTGGTTTTTAAGCCTCATATAATCCAGCTCAACTAAGGAAGTTGTTAAAGACTTGGTTTAGACAAGACAAAACGCTTCCAATTACTAGAGCTATTTTGTCAGAAATAGCTGTGCAGCTCCATGTTGTTACTACTCAAACTTGTGAAGGCGTTTTCTTTCAGGCAGCTTTCTTAATCACATATAGTATGAGAAGAAAAGCCATCTTCAAAGATATTTGACAAAGTAGATGGTTTACCAAACCCTGCTTTTCACTGGGAACTACTATTATAATCTATATAATGTTATTTTTCACAATTGTGTAAGTTTTCCTGAAAAAGCGTTCTGTTGCAGGCTAGTAGTATGACTATTCTATATACAACAGTGCTTTGACCTGTATGAGATGACATAACATGACCCGGTATTTGAACTTTTTTTGCAGAACCAGCCACCTGACAAAGTGGTGTCACAGCTCTTTACTACGGTCAGTGATTCTATCAGGAAAAGTGCAATCAAAGAACATGAAAACATATAAGACATTAAATTATGAAGCTTTGAAAAAACTTAAGAACCTGTGACATGAGATTCACACAAGAAAATATAATTTGCACAAGTACAAGTGCTTAGAGCAGATGGAATTCATCTGTCTGAAACATGGCCTGCCATTTAATATGACATAAAGTTTTCATAGCATACTGCACAGTCAGGTAGATATGGAGAGGCATCACGTCATAAATATCACGTCTTATTGGGGGACCAAATTTATGAGACAGCTATTGGGCAGTTGCAGAAATAGCAAGTTTTGACTGACAAGTCAAAGGCAATGGGGGACAAACTTTGATAAGGCAATGGGGGACTCGGCAGCTCCTGATCATCAGGTTTCCTCAACAAGGTTCTCAACTGGATCGTGCATATGCATCTCTCTAGATGTCCTGTGGAAGTCATGCAACCACAGGATATCCCATAGAACTGCAACCATTTCTTTGTCTAGGCCTATAATTCATACATAACATTACAGAAAAGATCTTTTTGTACATGGGAGATCTAATTGACTGAGACACCAAACCCCTTCCAGCCTTACAGAATGTAGACACCATCAAATTAAATGCAAGCCAAATCTGCACAAGAGAAGCTCAGGTGAACTGAAGAACATGAGTAATGAAGTCAAAGAATTCTCTCCCTTTCTGAGAATCATAGGCTCACTTGAACTTGAAAGCTAGTCTATTACCTCTACATTAGGCTTAATTTGGTTCTGCATGGTTGACTAAATTTGCTGGTTGGGTTCATTAAAAAAAGGAAGATGCCAGTCTGCATGAGTAGATGGACTATGTTCTTTTTTCCCCCTGAGCCATGCTGGATATTCTATTCATAAATCGATAAGGAAAACTCATTTATTCCTACTGCATGTAAGTGGAGATAAGACCAGAGAATTTAAATTTTTAAATAAACAATGAATAAAGTTGATTCACTTGTTTTTGGAAATGAACTAGTTCCTTTGGTAGTGTTGCAAAAGTCCTGCCTGTATGCAGTTTCCTATTGTATAATCTATGGGGAAAAAAAAAAAAAAAAAAAGAGGGAACCTGGCAGAAGAATAACATAAGACAGCCAATTGCTTATAGCAGTACCATGTCCTTGTCAGGAAAATAGTTATGTTTAAACCCTAACTATTCATTATAGATCTAGCATTTTGAGTACTCATTTGTTCTGCACTTTTATTGTATGAACATACAGAACAAGGAGATTAATTATAAGATAGAAAGTTCTATTTTAACAAAAACATTAGGCAAAGTTCCAAATTAGTAAGCAAACCTCCCAAGTCATCAAAAATGTACAGTGAAGTTCAAACACTGGCAGATTTACATAAGGAAATTTTAATCTGAATGTTCTCTTTTTCAGCAGCCTAACAGCTGTGGGGCTGCCAAGAACTTAAAGTACTAAAAATATATTCTTATCTATTTATTATTAAAGGTATTGTTAATCCAATCAAGTAACCTGAGAAATATAAGCTAAAAAGTACACATCCAAACTTCAGGTTTCAGTCTGATTACTGCAAACACCTGGCCACAGTAAGTATGAACTGTACACACTCTTGCAGAATTCTTCAAGTGTTTTAATCTTATTGAAAATTAAAGATATTCGTACTTAGAATTCCTTTAAAATTAATTTTGATACATCTTTAGCCAATGTATTAATTGAACTAACAGAGACACACAGGAAAGAAGTAAGGAAGCAAGGAAAGGTTCTTGCTTTCCAGAGACCACAGTTAATTTAAGTTACTATGAATAAAAAGAAAGCCATGTCCATCATTTCTATTCAAGGTCACCAGTATCTGAATGCAATGACTTAGGAGGCCACAAGAAACTCTGGAAGAAAGAGAAACTGGGAGAGAGCTACATGAATCAGTGATGCAGGCTGACACATCAATGCTAAGAAACAAGAAGCGTTGACGCAAACGGCTCGTATCACTTATGTTTACTACGCAAAGGCAAATCACATTACACTTAGGCCAAATGTTTCATAGCTCTTCTTTAAATGTGAATTGTTTGAGAGGGGGAGAAGAATGAGACAAGTGGAGAATGCTGAGTGGACATTCTAGATCTTGGATGAGAAATATTGGAAGAGCGTGATGATCACCTCTCTGGCAGCACCATTATGAAGAAATAATGACAACCCGCAGGAGGGCAGTGCACTATGCTAGCAATTAGGACACTGGTGGTGTCATTACACTTACACATTGCAAAAGATGTTTACGGCTGCATAAGCACAGCAGCAAATGTGGTACTAGTTTGCCATGGTCAGACCAAAAGGAGATGGGACTTCTCAATCTAAGAGTGTAACTCCTATTCATGTCACTTCCAGTATCGTTTTAGCTCACTGCGGTAATTCATTTGAATGGAAAACTTGAGGCTGCATTTGGGACAAAGTCCCAAACCTATCGAGGTCAAATAGTTTTAAAAGCAAAAAGAGGGTTGAAACATAGAAATATTTTTATACTTGTTTTTATACATATATATATATTTATACTTGAAATGCTATGACAGATGGTGTCATGAAGGAAATAAAACTATTTGCTCTCATTTATTCATCACTTCCTTTAATATGTTACATGATTAAAGTAATTTATAGACAAACTTGTCTCTTTCAAAAAATGATGATTCTGGATGGCCTCTAAAACAGATACATTCAGATAAAAATATTCAGTATGGATTTATTTATATTCTTTACATTCAGTATGGATTTATTTATATTCTTTTACATCCTGAAGCAATGCTAGACTTCTAAGACTGTTCTGTGCTAAGACAGACACCCGTGGATCCTTTTTCTTATTGATAAAAAGTATGGTTTCTGCTACTGGCAGTTGTCAAAACAGCATCCCTAGGGAAATTTCAGACTTGTGGTATATCCCTATTTCATCTGTTTCTGAAGAATAAGTGACAGTATTGGTCTTTGAAAATTCTATATAGAACTCTGGGCCCAACAGGCTTAATTTAACCACTGAGGAATCACAGCCCACCATCCCCTACTGGTTCTGCCTTCAACTAGTCATAACTAAATTTATTGAATATATTAAAATCCACAAAATGAACTTGAACAGTAAAATGAAGAAAAAGAGTTAGAATTTTCCTGGAGCTCACAGTAGCAACACTGGAGAAAAGAAAAACCCGTGCTAGACAATCACATTTCCTATACAGTGCATAGGAACTAGGATGCACATATCAATTCAGTTTCTGGCTTTATTGAAATATCCCACAGGGATATAACTGTCTCTTATGCTCCCTTTAAAATACTTATCTCTCTACATCGATCAGAAATAAAAATATTTATCTTGCCTAAACCAGAGTTTCAGACATACATTTCGTAAGATTCTGCTTACAGAATTGAATAAAATTATACTATGAAATCAATATTGCTTCTAGAAAGAAAAATATAAAATGCATACTTCTTTGTTTACAACATATGTAGCTTTCTAGAAAGAGTAGAAAATTATTTCTGAACACATTTTTTCTTGTTCAGCCGCTATTCAAAAACGACTTTATGGATTATTTCACCCACTATTCATTACTCAGACAGGTAGGTAATGATAAGCCAGGCCTCACTTTCAATTTTTTTTATCATCATCTTTGGAACAGATTGCACCAAAATCAGTCCATATTAAAACTAGACTGCACCAAAATTAAGGTAATTCAGAAATCCCATGAACAGAGCCAGACTCAAGATTTCCTACGTGAAGCTGCAACAGTGTTCAAACCTTAGCCAGCTGGAGACAAGTGCAACGTGTACCTTCTAAATGAGAAGTCAAGACGAAGAGTCTTGCAAAGGTACCAATCCCAGATTAATAAAGAAACAAAATTATGTCTATTATTTGTTAATTATTTCCTAGGAATACATATTTCAGTTTTTCTCTGCAAATATGAGATCTACATCATTTGTTATGATGAAAACTGAGAGTGTAAGATAAATGCATCGTGAGTCAGAAGAGCTATATTAAAATTCTGAGAAATTCAAACACAGAATTTGTTTACAGCTGCATATTTTTTAAAACAATAAATATGATACGCATCTTTCTCTCTCAGGCTGTATTATCTTGCTTCATAGCTTCCTCTGCAGCAGAGCAGATACTCATTACGTTTGAAGGCCCTGTCACATCCGAGGATGTGAAAACAGATACTCCAGGGCCAGTTTGCAGCTACAGGCTTTTGACACACAAGACCTCTTACCAGTTTGTAGGGATCAAGAGAGAACAAACATCTTTGTCTCTCGACACAGAATCTGCTCCTCTCTCAAGGACAGCAGAGGCAGGAAACTCAACCATGGCAGCACAACTTGCTTAATCCCCGACCTCCACCACCCAAAAAACCCTGTAGGCAAAATCTAAGCTTTAAAACTGACTCCTGTTACATTTCATTAATAAAATTAGTTAACTGAATTAATCCTCTACCGCAGTGAGGAAGTGAAATTGTTCTTGTGTGCTCTGAAAGAACCACTCAGTCTGCAGTAACTGCACACAGCCTACGGTTTATGGTAACACCACCTGAACCCTAATTCACAAGAATCAGCCAAAAACCCCCTCCTGAAAGGAAAGAAGGAAGGAAGCAGGATAATTAACTTGTCAAATTAGACGCAACGACTACTCAGTTTCAAATAACTATATTGGATAGGTTATTATTACTGTTTCTTTTTCTTTACTCATACTCAAAAGGCCCATAGACAGTGTCCAGCAAAACAACTGCAAACTTCAACATAAAAGATTTTAAGATGGTCTGTGACATCTCAGCCCTTTATCCCAGGTTTGGCTCCTTCAAATTTCCTCTCATTTAATTTCTGGTCATAAGGAACACCTAATGCACAATGACACCATACTCAAGCTATATATGCCCTTTTATACAATTTATAAAACTTCCATAAGTATATGAAAATCACCACAATGGATCAGACCTCTCTATGAAAACAGAGCTTCTCCACGGACCCCTCAACAATAGAGCTTAGCAAAATACAAAAGCAAGCAAAGAAATGCCACATGTTGGCATGACAACAGCAGAAGTTGCCTTTTAGATTCCTTTAAAAACAGGTAAATTAAGAATAAAGGTAAGTAATTTGTTCAGGACCAGATCATTTATGACTTTAGAACTTTTATTAGCTCTCTGAAAATAATGGAGAATAAATGTGTAGTCCAATATACTTTTTCCATTCACTCCAATGCAGAAAAATACATGTATTTGTGGGACACCATTTCATTTCTGCTGTCATTGTAAAAAATATTGTTAGCCAATGTTAAAAGCAACACTAGCTATCCTGCAGAGTACAGATGAGAAAACTTCCTGACACAGTTTCAAAAAAGATACACTCAATCTCTTGCAAGAAGCATGGCAGAATGCTTAAAAAATTCAGGAGAAGAGCTTTTAAAGTATTACTAACAGGTTTCTCCATATGCTGCAACCTCACTTTTCTGTGGGTGATATGTCTGAACTGCAGATAAACTGAATCATTGCTACCAAGAATATACAGCTGGGTCTGATGTGGGCCAGCAGGGCTCCAAAAAGATTTATTAGCAAGGCATTTGCTGTGTATATATCACCTTACAAAGCTGGGGCCAGGCTTGGAAGCAGCTCAGCACTCATTAGTAAGTCTGACAAATATCAGGCAACCCCATGAAGAGCAGGTTCAGGGTTCTCAGCAGTCAGCAGTCAGAATCGGGAGAGCTGGAAAGCATAATACCCTTACACTTCCACAGCCCCTGACAGATAGTTTGGCTCTACAAGTATATTTTTTTAGCGGCTTAGCAGTGATTCTTCTACACTGAGTATGGATCTCTAGAGATGTGCCTTTGCACCACAGGCCTCAGAACTCCAAAGTCCATGTGCTAAATTGGAGGGTTCTAAATGCAATTGCACTTCCGAAGTGCTACCTTTGAACATTACAAATTGACTGTTGTAGTTTGACCCTGGCTGGCAGCGAAATACCACAACAACCGCTCGCTCACCCTCCCCCATCCTCCCAGGATGGGGGAGAGAACTAAAGTGGTAAAGGGAGAAGAGACTCCTGGTTTAAGATAAGAACAACTTAATAACCAAACTACAATAAAATTGAAATAATAATGATAATAATAATAGTAATATATACTAATATGCAAATATTAAAATGAGTCATAAACAGTAAAACTCCTCACCATCCAGTTACCAAGGCTCAGTCTCTTCCCAGCTAACAATCCCAGTGCAGAGAGAGTCCTGAAACTGCAATCCCAGAAAGGAGATAAGAGCCTAAGAATCCGAGAGACAAGTACAAGCATTTATCTGAGGGAATCAACCTTCCTTCCATTAATTAATAGCAAAAATTGGTTTGAAGAAAAAAAAAAAAGTAATTCTTAACTTCTATCCAAAATTAAATATACATTGTAAGTTGTAACAGTGTTTCCAATTAAATGGAATTTGCATGTACAGATTTATATGTGCAGTCAAGAAGGAGGAAGATTTGAAACTGCAAT
This sequence comes from Pterocles orientalis, assembly GCA_011057875.1. Classification (NCBI taxonomy): domain Eukaryota; kingdom Metazoa; phylum Chordata; class Aves; order Pterocliformes; family Pteroclidae; genus Pterocles; species Pterocles orientalis. The sequence goes on along the minus strand of WKFP01014785.1, from coordinate 316,597 downwards.
CATTAGTTGCAAGTAACAATAACAGTCTGACCACCCAGATTTATTCTCCATCTTCTGTTTTGTTGGTTGGATTGTTTCTTCATTATATGGCTGCAGAGTACATACAAACACATGATAAAGCAAGATTTATTAAAGCACAATAGCTATGTTACAGCAGAACCCTGAAACTTACTTTTATTTCTTTTTTTTAATTATAGATATGCTGTTCTATTTATATTCTCCTGCATCTACTATCATACGTGGCAATGGAATGGTGTAACTGTTAGATTGGACAGACTGAATAGTCTATCCATGCTTTCCAACACCTATTAGTCTTAGAGAGAGAAAAAATGAGATAGAAAAACACTAATACAGCTAAAACCAGGAGTTTTTGCCTCTGCAGGTAAGAAAAGGAGAAACAGGGCAACCAACTTCTGACGATATAAATCCATACCAAAACCAAATGTCTAGTGTTTGACCAAGTCACACACTTCGCAGTGCTCTGAAGCAGACGGAAGTTGCAAAGCTTGTGACCAATCAAAAAATGACTACTAGGGTGCTGCAGGAAAGGCAGTCCCCTCCAACTCTTCCCCAGGTAATTTGCTCACTATTGATATACTGGAAACTCTTCTCATGACCTTCAAACTCACAATTACCAAACTCCAAGGTGCAAGTCAGGTTAGAATTGAGTTGTTATTGCAAACTGTTTCTTCTATATCATTACCTCTACTTTTCTGTCATCATCTGCTAGAGCAAGAGAATCCTTACATAGATTTCTATATATGTGCATCTGTGACTGGAGTTACTGTAACAGATGGACATCTCTTAAGCTCATGGACTAAGCAATTCCAGGGAAGTGAGTAGAAATTAAACTGTATAGACGCAGCTTTGTCATAACAGTGAAACATTTGTACAGCATCATTATTTTCAGTAACACACCTATTTTAATAAAACTAGAGGCTTTACTTTTTTCTAAGTTTGATTTATATTTATTTTAAATTTACATATTTTTGTTTTCCCTTTGAATTACTAGCACAACTTGTATTTCACCTGAACTCTCAGCATCTGGAAGGATCTGAGATTACTTAGCAAAGAGAAGATTTGAAGCAAACATTGAGAGTATACATAATGCCACATTGCACTAATTGTTATTTAAATTACTTTATACTTTTCAAAGCTGTATAAAGTCAGAAAAATTTCTAAACAGAAGTGATAACACTAGATTTGGAAAAAATAGTCTATTAAATATATGTACCTAAAGTAGGGTTTTATCTGGGTGACTGCAGAGCATGATGTAGACTACAAAGAAAAGGCAGGATAACAAAGAGAAGTGATGGGTCACCTTTGAATTTCAAAGAGATTAATGTGCTGAAGTTGGGAGCACTGCAAATGACCCAAAGAATTGGAAAGCGGAATAAAAGTGGAACATTCTGATGTTGGGATGTATTGGCACAATCTTTTCCATAGCAACAGGTAATGTGGCTATTGTACACAGCTGTGAATGTCCACCTGGAACCCTGTGCAGAATTTCAGTATCCTCAGAAGAAAAGCCCCTGACTCAAAAGGAAACAAAAGCGACTTGGCTTAAAACAAAGGTGGATTTCCAAGAGGAATCCAAGAGGAATGGTGAAGGCCACAAAATAGCTGATTTTGATGTTGATCTTTGTCATCTGATCAAAGGGATCATTAGACAATTACCTGGTAAAGCAATGGGCTGAACCTGGTATTTCATTAAGTCACTCCATGAACCATGACAAGACAAAGTTAATTATTTAAAAATAATCTGTTATTAACCTTCGCTGACAAAACTACAGATGAGTTATAAAACAAAATAAAAACTGCATACATATTTATTCATTTTAGAAGTTACAGAGCAACTATTATATCACTCAAAATAGATCTTTCATATTAGCTTTTAAAGGAAATATGTGCCAATAATTGCATCTTTCAGTGTATAAATCCATCTTTCTTGACTCAGACTTTGGCATTTGAACAAAGTAGAATGATTTTCAAGAATGCTGAGTTTCTTTAAATTATGAGTTTAATCTTATTTCTAGCCAATCACGGTTGAAATGTTTAAACTTAGCAGACAAAACAAGTCTGAAAACTAGTCTTTTCTTACCCAAGAAAAAGAGTTTTCAAACTCTAGAATCAGTTTCAGTGATATGGCTTCAGAGACAATAAAAAAAAACCAGATTTAAAACTTGGTATTTCCATTAAATATTTAAACACATCATGTTTACTATCCTCTGTAAACACTGTGTTAACCTTACATTGCACTTCGTGGTTCTTTGTCCCCAGACAAAAATATAAATCCATATGTCCTTCATAAGCCTTGCTATGTAATATTAAAAACATGTATTCCCATAGCAGATGCTTCTACTGTATGTAAAATACCGTGATTTAGCAGTTGAATACTTACAGCTCCACTAATTCATTTTTGGTGTTCATACATGAACTGCACCCTTTCATTTATATGTCAATGCTATTAATTTTATGACAGCCCCACATTTATTTGAAAACTATAGGTTACACTTAGAGCTTTTTAACATCAAGTTTTGGTTTACCTCAAATTTTTGAAACACATTTACTACTTTTTAACATGTTGCTGCTTTTACTTTCCCAAGAGCAAGGGTCAGAAGACATGTTATTTTTGACCAAACAAATTATACTTGAGGCAGTAAATCAACAACATTGTGATATAAAAAAAACAGACAGGAGTTTTGATTTTCAGTTGTGCGACGAGACAAGTGGTTTGCCCTATCCAGTTTGTCAGAGTTGATTACAAGAAAGGAGCTCTTCCATTTTTTACACTTGGATGAAGATTTTTCAGATGACAATACCCAACATTAATCTCTTAATGGATATTAGACAAGATTTTGCCTACAGTGTCACTTAACTTAGAAGAGTCCACCATTAAATGTTTAGTCATGTCAATCAAACAAAATTTATATTCTAAATTCTAGTTAAATGCATCTTTTTTGATTCTGCTTTCATGACTTAGTTATAGAAATATCAGGTGTTCTGAAAAGTACCTGGGGACATTCTGGAAGACAATATAAAACACAACCCCAACAATATAAGATTCTTCAGATTTTTTTTTTTTAATTTACATTATGTTTGTGCAAAGTAAGTTTTCACACTAGCCATGTCCTCTCCAGTGCTAATTAAAGCTTTATTTAGTTACAGTGCTTCTCCATCGAGTACTACAGCTCAAAAACTACAGCAGGTTAAATAAGAGCTCACACAGGAAGCTTACATTTTAACTGTTTCACTATTTCTACAAGACAAGTTACTTTACTTAAAGAACCACTACAGTGACCTTTGTGAACCAAGAAACTTTCTTCACAGCTCCTCCCAACGGCCAAGATCTTACCTCAGATTTTATCTATTTCTTTTCAGATCCCACCTAGTCCTCCCAGTCTCTTGCTGGATGCACGTCTCCTTTCTTCCCCAGTGGCAATAGCACCACCGTTAGCAAGCCTTCAAGCATTTACTGCAGGTTCTTTTTATAGGGCCATTGAAAACTGAAACCCGTCTGGTTTTGCCTGTCTTACATCTGTACTTGTTAAGATTTACTTTGCATTATTTTAAGATGCTATGTGTTTTAATTTACTGATTTCAGCAATATTTTTCATGGACATGCTCTTGAAACCCTCCTGTAAAATTGCAGGTGACCTTACACTTCCTTCCATCTTTTTCTAAGTGAAAAACAAATGGCGACATCTAGTAAGGGAAAATCAGCTTTCCTATTTTAGAGCCACATTTGTCTCCTTACCACCCAATTTAGAATATGGAGTCCCTTCCCCATGGTTTCTGATTCCCATGTTTGGAGTATTTTACGGGTGCATTGAATTCTGTACTGTGTCAACGGAAGTTCTGAATGCAAACAAAATGTCAGAGACCTTGTCATGGACTGGACCCCTACCCATCCCCTCCATGATGTTGTTTACCCATGTTTATGTCTCAAACAACAGGCAGAGCACTCAGACAGAACACTTCTAAAGAAGAGGTGCCACCATGTCTATGAACAGCTTGGGCAGAGCATGTTGTAAGTAAAGCTCTTTTGTGAACAAACATCAGCAAGTTGTTAACATTTGGAGTGACTGGCACACCTGTTGAGGTGCTGCATGGTTGGAGTGACCTCCCCACTGTAGAACCAGCTGCTCCCCCACCCACCCCTCAAGCTAACCCAGATGCAGGATTGTTGCACTCCCCAAAGGTCAACCCCGAAGGTGACCTGGATGCAGGGCCTCCCCCAAGGGGTGTTCCTAGAACCGCATTAAAGGTTAGCCCAAATAACACTCCCTGTCAACCCATCACCCCCACCACGGAAGGAGTTTCTGCCTGAACAGAGGACATGTGCTGGAACGAGGGATTTGTGATGTCCTCTATGTCTCTCTGTGTGTCTCTGTCTTTCTGCCCCCCTTCTTACTTCTCAACTCTTTCTTACTCTGTCTTCTGATTTTTGCCTTCAAATAATGACTGAGCATTATTTGGTGCTTGCTTAACAGATAAGTGATATCTGGAGATAATTGATAAGTGTGATTTGGTGCTTGATTCTGAGAAGTCGATATGTGATGTTTTTGCAGTTGCTGAGGTAAATAAAATTGTGTTGTATTGTTCCTTGAGTCACTGTCTGACTCCACCAAGCCGGTGCTCCTTTTCAGGGAGCCACAAAAAACCTCTCCCAACTGTCCATTGTAGTGGGGCAAGACAGACCTCTGCAGGATGAAGGACAAAATTTTGTCATGTTGATACAGATGTTCCCACAACAGTATATTTCAAAAGTGGAATGCACGTCTTTTGTACCTTCATTTCAGTTGTTCTGGACTGAAATAAGTAAGTAAATACCTACAGAAGCAAAGGTGCATGGAGATTATTAATTTATCTGAATTATTTTTTTGCAATTTGCTTCCATTTCTTTTATTTCATTAATTCAGTGTTGAGGTCCAAATTGTAACAAGGCATGCAGGTAGCTAGACAACTTAAATCTTCTAAACTTTCAAGTAACTAAATTTTATTTCAAGTATTATTTGACGTGAATAAATGGGCGAAAAAATATTCATACTCCACTCTTGAAACAAATTGGATTTCAGAAATTTTTTGTCGTATTTCATGACCTGCACCAAGTAAAGAATGATCCATAGAAGGATGGAGTTTACTTAGACACCAAAATTGCTCCAAAACTTTAGGTGTTAGGTAAGAGCTATTCCTAAATTCATGCTGAGATAATCTCCTTCTGGTTCCTTACTTGCACCACTGACTAGTCAGACAATTTAAGCACTTGCTTTAGAAGAAATGTTTCACGAGCTAGATGAATTCTAAAGAAGGGTGGACTGAATTGTATCCCAGCATTTACTGTAGGTACTTCAGGCTCTTCAGCTTCATATAGTTTTGCTTTACATTGTCCAACCATATTGTTTACTTCTTCAGAAAATGCAGTTCTAGTCAGCCCTTCTATCACAGCTAGCACACAAATGGTTTTATAATCTAGATGTAAGACATCAAGGTAGGAAAAAAAATACAGATTATGAAAAAAAAAAGTTATATAACCCACAGATACCTAGCACAGTTTGGTTTTTGGTTTGGTTTTTGGTTTGGTTTTTTTTTGCCTCAGGCTACTTTTGATTTTAATACTGGATATTCAGCAACAAAGGGCTTCAGTTTCTTTTATCCTTTGAATTTTACTTTTTAAACATCTGCCCGTACTGCCTGGAATACTTAAAGCCTTCTAACTGCTGGCTGGATGAAAAGCACACTTCTTCCTTTGTTTGTGCCATTCTGGAGTCCAAGAATTGGTTTCAATGATTTCAGCACTGCTCTCATTTCTATATTCCTGCTACAGCTAGTGATAAAATTTGCACTGACTTCAGAGATAGATTTCAACCAAAACTGTATACTTTTGAGAATGCCACTCTGGTTTCTTGAAGATGTTAACCAGAATTTACATAATCTCATTAGAGATGTGGGGATTCTGCTCTGAAATTGGCAGGTTAGGCTAGTTGCTGACTAACCATTAAATGTATCCAAAGAAATCCAACAGAATATACAAGGCAGAGAAGTTGGATAATTCTTTCAAAACAAAATTACTTTTCAATTAAGGATTTTTATTTACATTTCTCAAGTGCAAATGTTGTAACATGTAATGTATAAATAAATAAAAAAACCCACTAACTTTGCAAAGGGGAAGCAAAAGTACTGAGACATCTGAAGTTTCATTTTGGTTAATTTTTTTTGAGAATTTGTACTTCAAGAATCATTCAAACAGTGGAAATTCACTAGGCTTATATATTAAATGCAAGAAATTTACCTAAAATACATAATTATTCCACTTTAATTATATTACATAGATTATACTATACAGACCAGAATAAAACATAGTAGCAGTTTTAAGTAGGGAACAACTGAGAGTTGGAGGTGCTCTGGGCAAACCCATAAGAATAAAACAGAAAGCTTTAGGGAGCACCAGTACACCCTGCCAGTCAAACACTACAGTAATAGGAGAGTTGGAACGGAAGTAATAAAACCAAAAGCCTGCAGTAGTTAAAAACAAGCTGATTACTTGCCTTACCTCAAGGTCATCTATCCCTGTCTTGTCTCTGTGAGATTATTACTGACTTTTCAAAAGCCACGAACTGTTCTCAGCACAACTTAATACTCTACACGCTTCTGGGGAGGCTTAGATTTCTAGTTTGTCTGCAGTTAACGCTTGCTTCATAGAGTGCTTGTCGTTTCACTTCAGACACCAGGTTCACAGATTGTTTCAGTTTTGAGCGTAACTTTTTTTTACTAAAATGAATGGAAAAAAATATTCTGGACTCAGCAGTTCTGCTTGGAGCTAGACAGCTCCGCTAGTTCTGTGAATTCCCAGGCCAGTACGTGCACAGTTCTCTTTTCCTAAGTAAAGTAATAACTGCTTCAGATTAAAGTGTTTCATGTGACAGGAGACATGCATATGAAACAGCAGGTCACATGAATGTCACTGACTATTATTCTAGGCACTCAATCAACTTACATGCTGCTTTCAGTATGTTTCAGAAGGCAATGAAAACATCTAAATTTAACAGAAGCATTGCTCATTCTTAAGATAAATAGGGCTGTGTTACGAAGCAAAAGAATTCTTTGGAAAGGATATCCTTTTTCTAATGCTCACAGGTTTTCTTCCTGATTGTCTACTATAAGTGAATGTAGATACTTCGCACTTTTTTCTTCCATACACTTAGTTTACTGACTAATGTCCAAACAAGAGCGCATTTTGAACGGCTTGCTCATTTAGAAGTCTTATTCAGTTACCTGAAAATTATTTCATCTTGAAATATGTCAGTCATGGGGGCCTTCATATAAGGCTAAGCTTGTGGGTTGGGCTTTTCCTACATGGAAAGCTGTAGGTGTCTTTGCACATATTTGTTCCACAAGTATTTGCGAACAGATGGGAAACTGTTGGCATTGGTAGGTATCTGGACAGGCATTAATGACAAGGCTAATAAAGTGGTTTTCTTAAGAAAATTTTAGCACTTAGCACTGAAAAGGTCCAATATTCCTATGAGTGACTAAACAAGTAAAGGAAGTCTACTTTTCTCTAGAAGAAGGCAGTGTAGCCCATTTTTACTTTAAAGAGATCTTACTTTCCAAAAAAAACCAACATATATTTCTTCTTCTTTCCTCACCCCATAAAAAAAATGCGAGACACTTTCTCATTCTGTGAACCAGACAGTGCATCTGTTTCAGTGGCACGGGGACTACCTCACTGAGCTGATCTTAAGTTGTGTTACCAGTCTTCTGATCCTGAAATTCATTCCCTTTGCTAACATCAAATGTTTTATTGGCTTCTCCTCACTATACTGAGGAAGTAACTTTCCGGCAGTTACCTTCTATTTTATATATATATATTAAACAAAGGGCACTATAAGACAACAGTCTCCTAAAGTCTTAAGATGGTAAGAAATTGCAGAGTTAATTGCCCTATCCATCAACTTTTCATGCTTTGTTTTTGAAATGTCTAGGCTTTGATACATTATGTCATCATTTTATGCATGAACAGTCATATGCTGTCAATATATTCACCCTACACAGATCTTCCAAGTGGAAAAACACTCTTGAAAAATCTCAGCATCACAAAACCGTCAAAACTCAGAATGAAAAAACATGAAGATGATTTTAGAGAAGAAATGGGCAAGAGAAACACAGAAAGAAAGGGCTGCAGCTTTCTTGCTAAAGTTAAAATAATTTCATATAATAAATTTATAATTATACATTTAAAACTTGTACAGGCCACAGGACTTTTAAATATATTTTTGACAAAGGGGACTAGGACTCTAAAAAAAAAGCAAAAACACAAACGGAAACAAAATAAAATGAAGATATATGGTTTTACAAGTCTTCACAGAACAGCATTTCAATTTCTGTTGTTAAGACTCGAAGAAGAAGACTGAAATGAGAACAACTTAGTAGAAAGAAACAGAAATGATTCATAACAATGGTAGCTGACAGCAGCAGCAAACAACTCAAGCAGCGAAAAGTACAAATCAAGGAACGTGTCATGGCATTTACTAGAGAGTATTATTGCTTTACTGTAACAGAGGACATTTTTGGTAGAGAGACTGCAAGAAGGTTTAGTTTAATTCTGCAAGCAATTTGTGAACAATTTTCCTTGATACTGTTTCCATTAAATTCCTCAACTGGGAATACAAAACACTACTTTCTGCTAATATTACTTTTCATTTGTCCACTTAATATTACTTAGTTGTCACAAGGGAAGTTGTTGCTTGTGCAGTCAGTCTTAAGTACAATTTAAAAAAGCACTGTAGAAGTCTAAATAATAATAACCATGAGAAGCCATGTCGATTTTGCAAACAGACACACATAATAAGCCAAGACTCACACCAACTTTGATTCCTACAATGGTGGCACAATCTTCTCAAGATATTTCAACTCTAGTAAATTTTTGAGTGGTAGGTACAATAAAATAAGCATCAGACACAAGCTATGGCACAATTGCACAAGGCTTCTAGGAATATATCATGATCTAGAGAATCCATTATGAGTAAGTGCCTTTGAGCATAAGGTTATATTTAGCTGAATACGTGCAGGAAACTGATGTGCATCTGTTTGCAACTTGAACAAGTTCCACTTTACAGAAGTTAATTAATTTTTCTTTTACACTAGACAGAAGTCCTATTTCTATCACCATTGAGCATTAATTCAGCTACACCAGTCATAAATTGTTAATGTATCCACCCTACCCACTATGCATTATGAAACATACCAGCTGATTTTTCTTCCCCTGCTTGCTCTTACAGAAGGAATTTGCTTTTCAATTTCCATTTGTGGCTTCACATTGGAAAGACCAGAGTTTAATTGTTAGATTTTTGCCAGTCCCATTCTTCACAAAAGACTCCTACAAATCTGGCCCAGACAGATTCACAGCAAATGCAGCAAACACTAATCCCATGATGCCAAACAAGGCACCTTTGCATTACCTAGGACCATTTGATTTTTATAATTAAACAACTTGGGTGTCACCTCAAGCCTCAGCCATCAACCTTCCATCACACTCTTTAACTGTAGTTAACTTTACATTTGCTTTCCCTATGCCACCTTTTAGAAATACGTTATCTTTTAGGAGGCTGCCGAATGTCACGCTTGTTCTAATCATTCTTGCAGTCAGCCCATTAGTAGCAAATGAAATACTGCTGGGTTAGTTGAACATGCTCCTGCCTAGCTCATGAAGGCAGTTCACGACTGCTACTCCTCCAGGTAGAATTACTAATATGGGGCTATTATGACTACTGTATGGGCTTTTTCAAAGAAGATATGATGTTGTGACAGAGAAGGTAAAAAATAAATCATATTATTTGCAGTGTGGCTCAATCTATAACAAATTTCAACCAGTTAATATTTGGTCAAGTATACAAACGGGAATAAAAACTAGTCTCTTATACCGCAAGTTTCAATTCCAAGAAAATCCTGACAGCTAGGCTTTGAGTACCTTTACATTCATGAAAAGCACTTTCTCCTCTAAAAATCCAAATGCCACCAGAATGGTTTGTCCCTGGTGAACAGCTATTTGAGTAATTTGAGTGAGACCAGCTCCAGATACATGCTTTAAGTTCCCAGCTCACAAAACTTGGAAGAAAACTGATTTTGGGAAAATGTTGTGAGCATTTTTTTTAGGTCCATAAAAATGTCAGTATCAAAAAAACATAAGTCCAGGTTTGTAAATTGGGGGAGCGGGTCAGGGGGACTGGAATTTAAAGTTATGCAAAGGCTTTAAGAGGTTTATTATTACAGACTTAGCTGCCATGGACAGTGATATCACTGTGGTCAGCCCATGCCATTCTAAATTTTCACATAGTTGTTTAGTTAGGTCAACTGTAACTGCTTCACTTCCATCTTTACATTTCTTATAGCCTTTCATGACTTTGCTGATGATGTTCATTTTCTGTTCAGAGGAGGAATGGCAATGAATTTTCTGTTCAGAGGGCAATGGCAAGAACAGCAGTATAAAAGTTGACTGGACACAGAACAGAGAAATTGAGAGAAAAATAAAAAAAAAAACTTGGGGGAGTTTGCCATAAATTATGTAATATATATCCCAGGAAAGCAGCACCAGATGTACACAATAGTTGAAATATCTTGTTCTTCTACTGGAAGAAATACAACACAGATATCTCTTATTTTATGAAAGTATATAAACAAGATATTGAAAAACATGATGCTTCCAGATCTGTCTTGGGAAGACAGGAATAGCCTTCTGTGTCATTAGCAAGGTAGATTATTTAACTGCAGACTTACAAACCCAAACCCTCCTTCCTTATGTTTCTGAATATCCATACGTATATGCATATTGAATTAAATTAAATACTTCCACAGAATCACAGAATGTTAGGGATTGGAAGGGACCTCGAAAGATCATCTAGTCCAATCCCCCTGCCGGAGCAGGAACACCTAGATCAGATCGCACAGGAACGCATCCAGGCGGGCTTTGAATGTCTCCACAGAAGGAGACTCCACAACCTCTCTGGGCAGCCTATTCCAGTGCTCTGTCACCCTTACTGTAAAGAAGTTTTTTCTCATATTCAAGTGGAACCTCCTATGTTCCAGCTTGAACCCATTGCCCCTTGTCCTATCACTGGATGTCACAGAGAAGAGCCTGGCTCCATCCTCCTGACACTCACCCTTCACATATTTATAAACATTGATTAGGTCACCCCTCAGTCTCCTCTTTTCCAGACTAAAGAGACCCAGCTCTCTCAGCCTTTCCTCATAAGGG
>WKFP01014785.1:248145-305323 GCA_011057875.1 Pterocles orientalis | reverse complement strand
TCAGTACCCAACTTATACTGGAACCTGGTGTTGTTCTTGCCCAGATGCAAGACTCTACACTTGCTCTTGTTAAATTGCATTAAATTTTCCCCCGCCCAAATCTCCAGCCTGTCTAGGTCTCGCTGGATGGAAGCACAGCCTTCTGGCGTGTCAGCCACTCCTCCCAGTTTCGTATCATCAGCAAACTTGCTGAGGGTGCACTCTATTCCCTCATCCAAGTCGTTGATGAATATATTGAACAGCACAGGTCCCAGTACCGAACCCTGGGGGACTCCACTAGATACAGGCCTCCAACTAGACTCCATCCCATTCACAACAACTTCCAGAGGATTCCAGATGATGGTGGAGTCCTCTGAACTTCCTGCTGGTTCTCAACAGGGAAGAGAAGCTACAAGCACTGCCCTGCTACTGTGGAAAATTTTTGTTCAAAAGACTGCATCAGCAACACGCCATAAACCCAGTGTTAGTCACTGTAAAAATCAACAAAGCATCCTTCCCTAGACCAATTTCACTTTCTTATCTGATTCTTCCAAGAGCACCTAAAGCTTTTTCTGCTAAATACATGCTAAGCAGCTGGAAGGTGAATAGATGCATCCCCAGATACAATAAAAACAAATGAATGTTTCCAGTGTTCTACTCTTAATTTATAGCCAATTCAATTTCTGTAGCTTCAACACTGACTGTGTCCCTTCCCAGATTATTCGTTCTTTTTAAAAAGCTTTGATTCTTCCTCCCAGCATCTATCATGGCAGCATATAATTATAGACACGATTTTGAGAGATTTTGCCAAGTTTCTCTTCCTCAGAAAGTCCCACTGAGAAAGCACACTCTGAGAAAGTAGAAAGCTCTTGGAATACAATTTTTTTTTTTCTCACCCCCTAAAATGGTAAAACCTCATAATTCAGCAAGAACAGAGATGAATTAAACATTCCTTTCATTATGTTATTAATTAAGCAGAACCACCTTTAACTGAACTGTACTTGCAGACTTTCACACACAGGATTTGGTTTTGCCTTGAAAGAGCTGAGCTATCAAAGCTTTTCTTTTTTTTTTTTTTTTTGTCCCAGATGGCGGTATTAAATCAATATCTTCAACAGAGAAACCTCCAAAAGAATGCAAGCTACAGCATTCATTATCATTGCCCTTCAATAGGCAGCATGATAGATGCCGAGAACAAACACGGGTGCGTAGTTTTCACTGTCGTATGTCAGCATCTGATAGGGAAATCATGGTGCACTCTTCTCTGCTAATTCTGAAATGCAATGTACGCTTCCCAGGAAAAAAATAATAAAACTTTACATCAGTTTTGAAGGTGGCATTATACATCTGAATTGATGCTGAGTATCCAGACTTTTTTTCCATTCATCAAATGCAAAATCAAATGCATTCTTTTTGAAAGATTTATTTCACACATATATTTCAGACAGGTAAGTGTACGAAAATCAGCAGTTTAATGCCATATAGTAAAATGTCATATTTGCTGAAGTGAATTTTGACCATAATGGTCAAAATATTTTAAATTTATTATTTCAGCATACTTGTGCTCCTTAAGTGTATCTGTTTTTCCTCTGCTAAATGGCATTCAGCTGACTGCCTCTCTCAGCAAGCTTTGCTCCCTTGAAATACTAACACTTCTTGAGATGTGAAGTGAAAAATGAGGCACACTGAATAAAAGATGGAAATAAGTAAGTGCAATGTACCGGTTTGGGCTGGGATAGAGTTAGTTCTCTCAATAGCTGCTCCTACGGTGCAGCGTGTTGTATTTGTGGCAAAAAATGGTGTTGATAACAGAGGAATGTTTTAGCTATTGCTGAGCAGTGCTTGCACAGAGTCAAGGCTGCCTCTGTTTCTCACACTGCCCCATTAGCGAGTAGGCTGGGGGCTCACAAGAAGCTGGGAGGGAACACAGCGGGGACAGCTCACCCCAACAGACCAAAGGGATGTTCCATACCACATGGCATCATGCTTAGCATATAAAGCGGAAGGAAGAGGAAGGGGGGATGTTTGGAGTGATGGTGTTTGTCTTCCCAAGTAACCACTACGTGTGATGGAGCCCTGCTTTCCTGGAGATGGATGAACACCTGCCTGCCAATGGAAAGCAGTGAATGAATCCCTTATTTTGCTTTGCTTGTACGCGCAGCTTTTGCTTTGTCTATTAAACTGATATCTCAACCCATGTAGTTTTGTAGTTTTACCTTTTTGATTCTCTCTCCCATGACACTGGGTGGTGATTAGCTTCCTAATGGGCTTAAACCAAAATATGCAAGAAATAAGGCTAATGTGTACAGATGAGACACCCAACACAAGAACATGTGCACTGAAGTTGGACAAAAAGACTGCACTTGGGCATGGCTCAATAACACCAGCTCCAAACAGGGGGCTTCTTTACCTTTTTTTTTTTTTTTCTGTAGTTTTGGAAGGTAGGAATAGAATTCACTGTAGTCGCTGCTGTCCCCAGCACAAATGACTGTAGAAGCGTCAAGGTCTGAGATGCAGAAGGATGCACTCTGACACCTCTAGTTCCCATGAAAATGGTAGAAAAGAAGTTATGAAGAAACATTACTTGGCTTTATCTCCAGATACTACTGAATGTACAGAAATGTAAAATTACTCAAGACATCAGGTATAACTGAGCGTTGAAAGGAAAAAGGAGATTAAATACTAAAAACATTGAGGATCTTTGATAATGACTTATCAACTGTTTCTTTAAAAAGTAGAAAAAAACTTAACAAGATAATGGTGTTAAAATAAAGAGCAACTTCTAAAAAAAAGTCTTTCTTCAGAGTAGCTGCAGATATGTGGAATCAAATTGTCCTTCCTTTATGTGAAATGTCAAGACGAACAGAAATAAAGAAAGAGTTTTCCCATAAGCACACTTGCTGACCATGATAAATATTTTTCAGAACCACATACTGGGAGTAATAAGTACTTTGATAGGTTTGTATTTTATTCGTCTGTCATGGTTAATATGCCATTGTTGATTTTGGTGTTAAAGATGAGCAAAAAGCAATACAGAGATAGCACATAGCTTAACCAACAGCAGGCAAACCACAGCTCTGTCATATTAAGCACACGGCAGCACATGAGAAAGCTATTCACATTTCTTTGCTCCTTGCCAATTATCAAAATTAAAATAGATTAGATCATCCAACATTAATTGGAAAGGAAAGGATACGGCATTCATCCGAACTCCTGTGCCTTTAATGAAGATTCAATCTGAGCTGTGTTTCTGAGAAGGATGCAGTTAATATCCTTGTGATTATGTTTTCTCTTATTTATATGTTTGCTTGGAATTTCAGACACATCTGTTTCAAAAAAGTTCAAGTTCAATGAACAGTGTTTGCAAGCATTCTCTCAACCAGCCTCCATGTTAGTGCCTTGTTATCTTTGTAATACAGACAAGAAGCATCCAGCCTGCTGGAAAATACGGACTCACTTTTTCCAATTACATTATTGTCCTACCTTATTTGCACATAGTAATCACAGTCTGCTTTCTTTTCAAAATTACTTATTAGTGATGTCTTGCAGTTAATATTTTAAAGTGCTTTGAAAAATATTAAATATGCATACTAAAGAAAACAGATAATATGAATTAAATATGATCAAAATAGTGGAAACAGAAAAATACATATGTACATAGATATACACAGAGTAAATAAAACTTTTTGTATATAAATTAATAATTTACCTGTAAGCTTAACAGGTGAACAGCACTTTTTTATTTAGGCACACTTAGATGAAACAGTTTTAATGGCTACCCAACTCAAAAAGAGGGTTACAATTTGGCTACTGCCGCCAAACATGATCATATCTACACCACAACATCTCTTATCGTTTCCCATATCCTTTTTAGCACCATTTGGTAAAGGAGAGAAACCATTTAAAACAAAAACAAATGTGAAAACAAAAACTGTTAACTTATCCTAGGATAAACTTCAGTGCCTCCTTACCACATAAAATTGTCTTTGCATTCACTGTATTAAAATGTGAATGAGGCTGGGCAAAAGTGAGCAGTAAGAGGTTTTGTTTGTTTGTTTATTGAAGAGTTCCTTATTTTCCATTGATTTTGTCAGGACCTCAAGTGCCCTCGAGCCTTGCCTGAGCTCAGCACAAGTATACCTGTGCCCACCCCTGCCTCCAGCTGCCTGGGCTTGTGCTCCAGACCTAGAGAGTGCCTGAGGCCTGTCTCCAGCCCAGCCTCTGACCCCCTCTGAAGCTGCTCCTCACTTGGCCCCTGCATGTACCCTGGACCTGATCTGCAACTCATCTGGGGCTGTGGAAGGTTGCTACCAGCCCTTGGCACTGCTCATCCAGCTTGTGTGCTGCAGCACACCTTGTTGGTGAGCGCACAGCTTGCACTGTGGTCACCCTCGGCTCCCATCTCACCCCCCTCACGCAGCTGCTCTCTGACAGTTTCCATCCTGAGAAACTACATACAGACCCTGAAATAACCAAAACTTTTATAAGTTGCTGAAATCAGGTTAACTGAATTCCAGTGCATGGGAAAAGGGCAACATTGGCCTTGCAAGAGAAGGACATATGGTCTTTCTTTCACCAATAAGTAGGACATCCACAGTTTAGGGGGTTGCCTGTGTTTTGCTAAAGCTTCCACATGATTTCAATAGTGAGAGTTAACAGTACCCCACTCCAAGGGTCAAGGGAGTCGCCATGATAAAATCATATTATTACATTCATAGGGTTCTTATTTTGCTGTCAGTCTGTAGAAAATTCTACAAATACTGCAATTCCTGAGCTATATAAGCACAAGTTCCTAAAGCTAGCTTTAGAAAAAAAAGTTAAAATGTTTAAACTTTCTGAAGAACAAAAAACATCTGTAAGAAGTTTGAAAAAGAGGATGAAAAAGTACTTCATAACTTAGAACTCTGAAGGAACAAATCTCTCAGTGGAGTTAAGCTTCAAAATAAATGTAAGGCCAGAGCAAACTGACTAAATAATAGAATGCAATAACTAAACATCTTTCTTTGGCTAGACAAGCACCATTAAACATGATCTTTAACTCTGCTCAATACTTACCAGATATAGAAATGACAAGTTCAGCTTTAGGAGTATACACAAATGTTTGTCTCTTTACAGGCTACTGTATAATTTATGATATTTTTCTGAAGAACAAAGCAGCATTCTCATATATCCTCAAATTAAACAGAATTAGAATAAACAAACTCTATAATTTGATGTATTTTCTGACTGAAGAAAGTTAATTAGGAAAATCTGGGAATCTGCTGCTCTGTAACTCCCCAAGTACAAGTGTACATAATAGAAATACTCTGCAAAAGTCTAGGCCTGGAAAACAAACTGCTGTGAACACACTCAGTTATTTCATACGAAATGCAAGGAATGTTTCTCATGGTTCAAGTGGATGGTCTCTGATGCATTGTAAAAGATATTTGGATCCATATCTGCTTTGGTGTCTCACAGCTGTCTAAAACACCACTTAGGCGCCTGGAGCTGTCCATCTCACCTCACCACTTTGAACAGATCTGAGACAGGAATTAAGGACAAAAGATTTTCCAAACAAAAATTTGTAAGCTAATTAACAAGTAAATGAAATTTTCTTGCCTCCTCAAAATTTAGAAAATGAAGCATGCTACTATGATTTTAGTACTAGCTCCTCTAGAAATGAGGAACTGAACTATTTGTTCACAATACTTTATATGTAAACCCTGTAAACTACAACCATGGAAGAAGGTTTACCTAGAACCAGTGGTAACAACAACTATCCATTATCCCATGCAAGACATGGAAACCAACCTACCCGGAGATGACAGCTTGGTATGGTTTCAAGCATATGACATTCATACTTTCAGCACTGCAACTCAGCCTTGAACTAAAAGTTAGATTTCCCTACCACACTGAGAGCAAACTGGTATTTTAATTTTCAGTAGTATTTATATAGTGTCCTGGGTTAAGCTGAGACAGAGTTAACTTTCTTCATAACAGCTAGCAAGAGGCTGCGTTTCGGATTTGTGCTCAGAAGAAAGCTGATAAAAAGTGATGTTCACCCGCTGCCAAGGTCTTTCAGCTTCTCTGGCTGTCTGCAAACAGGAGAAGCTGGGAGGGAGCACAGCCCCAGTTACTAGCCCAGGATTTGATCTTAGATTCAGGATTGAGACCCAGAGTGGCCGATAATCTATTCCATAACATACATGTTATGCCCAGTATATAGGTCAGGAGCCTCCAGAAGATCGGTCCTTTTGGTTCCAGATCTCTTTTGCTCCGAGTCACCTCGGTCCAGGTGGTCGCTTTCCCAAGTCCTTCCCCCCCCAGCCTTGGTCAGCTCTCGGTCTGGGACGCTCGGACTGTTATCTCCGTTCTGTGAGTGCAGTTTCAGGACTCTCCCTGCTCTGGGATCGTTAGCCGGGAACAGGCTGAGCCTTGGTCACTGGGTGGGGGAGCAGTATCACTGTGAATCACTAATTTGTATATAGTACTATTTTCAATATTATTGTAGTTTAGTTATTAAATTGTCCTTATCTCAACCCACGAGTCCTTTTTTCCCTTTACTGAATGAAAGAGTATGAAAGAAAAAGTTTTTACTGAAAAATATATTCTCTTCTGAAAAATAGAATTTTATTACTTTTAAGTTTTTTTTCTAGGTCTGTACTATCATTTAGAAATCCACTGTAAAAAAAATCCCAAACTTCAAATAAAAATATTTTTCTTCCACCCCTGAATAGATACGTGTAATCCAAGTCCAACATACCACAGAAATATTCCCTGAAATATGAATTAATATATTCCCTACCCTGTGCACATACAACCAAACTGAAACAAAACAGTTATAACAGGTTCTCTAAAGCTTTGAAAATATCTTCCTCCCCCACAATACTCATGAGCTTCCAATGTAATAGCCCTAAACCTGAAAATCACATGTGATCCAACTGAGTAGTTTCCCCGCTTTTGATGTAATGTCTTCAGAGCCTTAGTATGCTGCATGTTTACGACGTTCCATAGGACGATGTAAGGGAAGCACATCGAAATTGAATTCCATAAACTTTTAGATGCTGTGAAAGCCCAGGATTTGGTGCCATTAAGACTGAAAATACCACTTACTTGATTAGACCAACCATGCTGTATACCGATTGAAAAACCCTGCGCACTATTACCAATTACCTGTGTTATACCTCTCCTTGTGCCTTCTATAACCAGAAGGCACATGGCACATCTCCACCCACAAGCAACCCTAAAAGAGTCAGTAATTCAATTTGGTTAGTATTGAAATTATTTCTTTTCCACAATGAAATTTTAATTCACTTATTTTATGTGCAAGTACATGAAGACAAACGATTGGGGTGGTTTTCCCTACATACTTGTCTTTTTCACACTCCTGGAGAGAAAGGCAAAGCCAAAACCCATGAATTTTAGACTTGCAGCTACTATGTCATTTCTTAGTTACCAGGTTCTCTCTTCCACAGCCTGTAAGTACCTGCCTATTTTTACTTTCACGGGCAGGCAGATTAAAAAGATTTATATCAGGAAGCCTAACTTCATTCTCTTGCTGTTTTCACCATGAATCAGAACAGAAACCCTCCTTCAGCACTCAAAGCCAAGCCTGCTAAAAATACATGCCCTTCCTACAACCGGGTCACCCAAATGCATCTCTATTTTCAAACTTGCTTACCTTGGAACTGAAATAAAGCTCTGTTTTGTCTTATAAACACCAACAGTATAGTAAAGAAAAAGGATGTCACACACATTTACTGTACACTCAATGTAACTGCAAGGCAACAGCTAACACATGCTCTCTCCTTAACTCAGATAAAACTTCCTAGGGGCTAGGGAGAGGACACAATATACCAGGAGGTGCAAACCAGCTCCGAGAATTGTACCTGGGTAGCTAGTTGGCACCTGCTGTGATTACACAGCAGCCCAAAAGCTCACTGGAGATATTCGACACAGACTCAATTGTCAAAAAGCCATTCTCATGGTGAAATAAGTTCTCCCATCCAACATGTCTTGAAAATGAACAGCAAGACAGTACAAGCCGAGGAATAGGCTCAAGCTAAACCTCTCTAGCTACTCAAATAATAGATGCCAACTAGGAAGACTGGCTTGGAAAGCAGGACTCTTAGTTATACCATTTTATGATAGATTCCTTGAAAGCAGGTTCATTAGAGAAAATAATGCATACATATACTGAACAACTGCAATTATTAAGAAATGCAGCTCCAGAATATTAAAAAATGAAAAAAATGGAAATATCAGTGTGAAAAAAACCTTCATTTCCCATCAATTCAGAACTTTAAAAGGAATGTTACTACTTTTAATAAAATTTTTGTTGAGCAAGGCAGTATAGAAAAGACATAAAAGGTAATATGCTACCTAATTTACATGCAAACCCTTTAAAAGCTGCTGAGAAGTACTACATATCTCATATATTCTGAACTACAAAACCAGAATTCATTCCTCTTACACCATGCACTTTTGATCAACAATATAAGTTAGCAAGCTGCTGACAACTCATTTCTCTCCATCTCAGACCCATTATCCACAACAACGTTTTGTCAGTAAATCCAATTGCTTCATAATATCTGTTTAATATTTTCTTGATGCATAGACAAATCAGAACTATTTCCATTAAATAATCAGTTTCATTACCTACCCAGTCCTTCCAACGGAAAATGAGTTTAAAAAGGACTGAATATCTAAGGGGTCCCTTTGAACTTGAACTCATTGTTACTGCAGTCCTTTTACAATAACAATTCAATAAAGAAAACGCTAAACAAAATTAAAGATTGCATTGACTGCTGGGCTCTCCTTAATGTATTTTTGTAAGGAAAAATTAATTTCAGAAAACTGTTCATAGATCCTCAGATAACTATATCCTGAGTAACAGTATTTTCTCATAAACCTCAAAGTAACTTTCCTTATGTACTTCAAAGTTCCTCCTATTCAGCAAAATGGCTGTAAATGGAATGAGAGACCTTAAATTGAAGTTTGTCCAGAGAATAAACTTTCTAAATATTTTCATTAAGCTATCCACTTGCTTAATATTTAGGTTATTTCTTTCCATTTCTGACATTAGTAGTCTACTAGGAGAAATGCGCTAATCTTCCACAAGAACTTACACGAGTTCTCCTCACTGTGGTATGCATGCATCTCACAACTGCAAATACATTTATCCCCACAAACCAAAAATCATTAAGATTTTAATTGTAGCTGGGTTCAAATTACTCTCTCTCCTCAGACTTTCAGGATGGTGTTGGCATGTCACTTAGATAACCCTTTTCTACCCTTTTGGTAGCTGCCCTGACATGTGTCTACATGTCCGTGCTTCTACACGATGCCGCAGAAATATTTAAAAAATTCTTTAAAAGCCTGGGATGTCTGTATGAAAATCTGATAGACTTATCAATGTATATGAAAGCTCCTTGTTATTTTTCTTATTTGTTAAGATGGGTTTTGCTTTTCTTTTTTTAACTTTTTACCAGTTGCAAAACTTAGACTGAAGTTGTAAACCTTTTACCCATAAAAAGATTGCAATAATGATCAGTGACGAAAAACTCTATTCGGCAGCAAAAAAAGTTTGTAATCTCCTGATAGCTATTCACACCAACGAGCAAGAAAATACACTGACACAGAAAAAAAAAATATATAGAATGACTATATGGCTGATTAAGATTCCTTTAAACTACATTGTATTTAAAATACAGTATAAAATGTTTTGAGCATTATTTTGCATTTTTCACACATTTTATTCTTCATGGAAGAAGTGGCTATTTTCCACTTATTTTAACATCATTACTACAAATCAAAAATGATAATCAGTTCTCTTTGAAAACCTCCATAGCCCATTGCCAGTTTTCTACCCTAGATTGTCCTCGAGGGCTTTCTAAGTGAACATCAGTTGACTTGGTCAAGTCTTCTCAAAAACTTAAGAAATAACCTCATGAAAGCACTCAAATTAATCAAGTTATTTTCACTTAATTAGTGATTTTAGTTACTGTATTTTCTAGAATTCTATAATGACCAGCTGAACCCAAGGGTTTTATTCATAAATTCATGATCTTTTTAAATATTACTAAATTGATCAACAACTTCATAAACATGTAACCTTTATTATACCGAAGACTTATAAAACATAGATATGCATGAGAAGTATGAAGACTCAGTAGCATTTTCCTAGGGATATTTGCCATCCTCAAACTAGTGTAACAAAACTCTCATCCTCTATGAATACACCATCCCATAGGAAGGAATTCAGATCACTGTAGAAAATTACAGTTCAACACCTAATACAGGCAGACTTACAGTTTCTTTTACATGAAAAGCAAAAAAAAAAAAAAGGTAAGATGTGGAAGAATGGAAAAGACAATATTATGTTTTCACATCATAAATAAGTGGTGCCTAGGCACTTAAATTGCATTCTGCTCCAGTACCCTATTCAAAAAAGAAAGAGGAACAGCAAACTGAAGTGAACCTACAGGTACGGTCAATGAAAATGGCCAGAAGTCCATGAATACATTATCATGGGCCAGGCTTCTTAAAATGCTTTAATAACTTTTATTGTATTGAAAATATGCAAGATAAGCAGCATTGAAAGTCAATACAGAATATCTCACTATCTGCTCAAAAATATGAATGGATAAACCATGGAAGTACAATACATAAAACAGATGAAATTGGGTTTTGAAACTAGAACTACATCTATTGCTGCAGTGTAATATTGAGCTCAAGAGTTAAAAAAGCTCAAAAGGGATTTTTTTTGGTCAGTTTTTTTTAGTACAGCAAACAACCATCTATTGCATTAGATTGTCCTTTTTACGACAATTGCTTAATTTACAAAGTTGGACAGATAAAGCTGTAAGATAAGTGCTTAGAAGAGAGAGGAAAAACATACAATATATTGAAATAAAAGAATCACTGTCAATTACTGCTTAATTAACACACACATATAAATACATCCCTTAATTTGCTCTTGTTTAGATAAAAAGAAATCTTCAATTAAATTTGGAAGGTAAGAGGTTAAAGAAAAAGCAATCTAAAATGGCAAATTAATACAGTTCTCTACTTTTTGGATCAGTCATAAAAAATTAGACTGCTTCTATATAAACAGAGTTTTAAATTTCTTTAAAACAATAGTGGTTGACTCCTTCAGCTTTCTCTTAAGCACTTCTTAAAAGCAACTGTGTGCCCAAAATGGAAGATAAAGAGTGCCAATAAATTATTCATGCTGTTCATGTCTTATAATTTAATGCCCAATTGTTACCGTTTCTTAAAAAAAAATTAAAATAAACAGTATCTTTGGTGCTTTTCAAACTCTACAAACTTTAGGATTTGTGGAAACAATTGCCCAGTAATATGGGGCTCAATACAGATCTGAACATTATGGAATCTGTTTTGCTCATTATTTAAAAGGTCTGTAGTAAACAAATGAGAAATACATTTTAAAACAACTTTATTATTGGTAATAGCTACTTCAATTAGCTAGAATTTCTTCTCTTTAGCAACACGCCTGTTCCACTTTTAACTCACTAAATCTTTCTGCTCTCTATACGATACAAACAGTTCTTGAACCAGATTTGGTCTTTTATGTAATACACCTATACTCTACTTCCTCATAACAGTGTCCACAGCAATTTCTTTTGTGTTTCTAGCAGTCAAAACATAAACTGTAATATTTCACAGCAAATTAGTGTTCTCAAAAGTGTTAGCTTTCTACTATCCATTTCAGATTATTCTAATTTGCCATAAAGTATTTTAACAGAACACTAAAATTCTTCCTGACAAAGCCCTTAGTGTCAGCAGGCACTAAGCTAAAAAGGTTCACTGTCACTCAGGATATGTGAAGTAGGACATGCTCCAGCTTGCATTAAGGTGAGTGAACAAATTCTTATTGATTGTAATGAGTTGGCCAAATCCCCTCATTGGGATGAGATTAATATTCTCCATCTCACAAGAAGTTTATTGCTAATTTTTTTTATTTCTAAATAGGTTTTTCCTGTAATTGCTCAGTGCCAGAACATGTGAATTAGCTCTTCATTTTATAATTCATAGTTTACTTTGGCAGATGTACTCAGAATTTTAAAAACAAGCATTAATCCCAAAACCTTTGCTTTACTTAACATATACTAAACAGCAGTTCCTTACCTGATCACTAACACACAGTTAGTCTTTGCAGGTCAACGGATGTACCAATGCAGAGCAATCAAAAATCACCAGATTTTGATGAAAACCTTTACACTATACCAAAAAGTGTTGTGGTTCTTAAATAAAAAAAATAGTAAGGAAAACTCATACGTACCAAGTACTTAAGTACAGGGTATTCTTCTAAATGGCATGTGAGTAAGTATTACTGAGCAGAAATACTACATGTCACTATAATTCCACATGGAACCCAATTTCCTGACAAATAAAGCTACTCCTATTTGTTAGGAACATTTCTATCAAAGGTCCAGATTCAATGAGGTGCCTACACTTGGCTTCTGTTTAAGCACAGAAATCAATAAATGCAATAAACCCATTGCATGTTTGAAGTTTATCATATAGTTAAGCACTTCAGTAAATCAGAACATCAGTTTAGAAACATAAATGAGATTTCTTTAGACCTTTGCAGGAAAACAATTCACCTATACAAGAATTTAAGTTGACAGCAAGAGTTTCCACAGACAAATAAACAAGCTGACAATAACCTGAAGCACTAGTGTTGCTGATTTTCAGCCACATTGACACAGTGAAGAAAGAAAAAACACAAAAAACTATTCATGTTTTTTTAAGCATTAAAGGCTCCAACACTAGCAAAACCAACTAAAAGTTTATCATTTTCATTTCTTTCTCTTCATTAGATTCCCTGTTAAAATACTTAATCAAACAATCTAGAAACTCAAAAGGTATTAAACAGATTTTACAACTTTTATTTAATAACTTACATTAAAAAGGAAGACAGTGTATTCCTTAAGTGTCCACGTAAGGAAAATGTTAGGTCTTTCTTTATATCTTAAAATATCAATCCATTAAAGAACTGAGTTTCATCAATGTAATTTTAAAATTTCAAATATATTTAAATAAATAATAAGAGTAATCCAGGCTGAATTAAGTGAGTAGGAAAAAAAAAAAAAAAGATAATGTGATTCACTTGTTTGGTAGCTTTCATAGCCAAAAAAGCACATAAGGAAGAATGTGCTGATACAAAAGGTCCACAGAAAGAAAGGCTTTAATCGCCCAGGGGAAAAAAATCACAATTTGTGTTAAAGGACAAAGTAACCACCATCCAACATTAAAACAAATTTCACTGCACAAAGGTTTATGTGACAGTCTATTAAAGAAGACCCTGGGAAGAGAGAAAAAACATGAAGGTCATGGCACCAAAGGGTATTTTTATCTTCATAAAATGCCATGAGAATGTGACCTAGCAAACAAAGCAGAAGCCCAAGGCACTCTGATATCAGAAGATAAAGTCCGAGAATTTTGGAAGAGATGAATTAAGCCCAAACAATCCAGGTCATTCACATTTTTAAACTTTTTATTTTCAAAAATACTCTATGACAAGTACTGAATGCTTCAAGCCCAGAAATGTAGTAAAGTTCTGCCAACAAAAAAGAATCAACAGTCTGAAAATGGCCTCAGTTTTAGCATAGTGGAGTAAGTGACACTTAAAAAAAGATCAACTGTAACAAATTTTGTTTGCAATTTCTATTCTGAAGGACCTTTCCGAATAATACAAGGAAAAACTACCATGTAAAAATTTAAAATTTATAGGCAACCTGATCAAAATTTTATTTTCTCTTAATTTAAAAAAATGCTTGCTTGAAATACTTGCAATAATTATGACCACCATCTGAAAAAAAAAAAAAAAAACACAAGAAAAAAGAAAAAAAAGTGAACGTGGTTTTATTTGTCAACCGTATCTGGCTGATTGCCCACATCTGATGCTTCTTCACTCCCTCTGCAGCCCCGGGCAGTTGGCCAGCAGACAGGTTTTCCAGATTTGCACTGGCTTTAGTGGAGATATTATTGAGCCAACACAAAGCTAAACAGCTAGTCAAAATTAAACTTTTGTTTTAGGTTTTAGTTTTTTCTCAGCAAGCTTCTGAAATCAATACAAATCCTTCAGAGTAAAGGTACGTCTCCATTCCTCAAAGTCAGATTCGACTGATGATGGAGCTCGGAAGTGGTGCTGTGACTGTCCCATCCCTTCTCCTTTACCGCACAGGCCACTGGGTTTCTCTGAGTTAATTTCTCCTTGAATACGAACATACCTTTTAGGGAAAGAAACGTCCTTGACAAGCTACTTCCAAAAGAGACTTGTTTCTCATGTGAAATTGTCAAAGTTGAATCTCTAGCCTGCGGAGTTTATTAAACCTTGTTCTTTGTAAGGGGTGCAGGCACCCAGGCGCAGGCAGTGGGGCTGCAGGAGGGTCTCTGTGAGGAGAGGCCGGGGCTGCTCCAAGCCGGACACAGCCGGTTCCAGCCAGCTCCAGCCACCCACCGCAGGGCACGGCTGAGCCCCACAGACAAGGTGGGGGTGCCTCGGGGAGAACATGTTCACGAAAGGGCAAAACTTGGACACAGTGGTGAGGAGTGAGGAAGAAGAAGTGTGAGAAACAGCCCTGCAGACACCAAGGGCAGAAAAGGAGGAGGGGGAAGAGGTGTTCCCGGAGCAGAGATTCCCTTGCAGCCTGTGGAGCAGACCCTGGTGAAGCAGGTATTTCTGTGAAGCCTGGGGAGAGGACCATGCCAGAGCAGATATCCACACTGTAGCCTATGGAGGACCTCCCCACTGGAGTGAGTGGGTATTTCCTGAAGAAACTGCAGCCTGTGGGAATGGTCCACACTGGAGCAGCAGGGGAGACATGTGAGGAGGAAGGAGCAGCAAGGCAGAGCTGTTATGGACTCACCATAACCCCCATTCCCCATCCTTCAATGCCACTTGGGGTTGCAGGAAAGAAGTAGAAGAGTCAAGAATGAAGAAGTGAAGTTGAGTGTGGCAAAAAGGGTGGGGGGAAGGTGTTTTGTTTCCCACCACCTTACCCTATTTTTAATTGGCAATAAATTAATATAATTTTCCCTGGGCTTAGGTGATTTAGACTGTGATGGTAGTTGGTAAGTAATCTCCCTGCCTTTATCTCAACTCACAAGCTTTCCATCTTATTTGCTCACCCTGCCTTGTTTGAGGAGGGACAGTGAGAAAGCAGCTTGGTGGGTGTCCAGAGCTGTCCAAGGCCAGCCTACCACTACCTTTTAAACAGAGACCCTTTTAACAAATGATTGTGATTAAATTGTGCAACTCTATGTTTCTGTGCATCTATGATATCCACTTACAGATTATTGCCAAAATTATCTATATGTCATAATAACAACAAATACACAAACCTAACATCTTAAACAACAAAATGCTAAAAAAAAATCTTACTTGTTAGGGCTCTTGACTGTGAGAATCTAAAAGACTACTCATAATATTTAACTATGTGAAGAGAAGATATCAATCACATTATTTCTTAGAACTGTACCATTTATTGCGTAATACTTGTCCATTTTAAAAGCTGCATTTTACTTTATGCTGCTGTAAAATATCATACTGATTCCCAGAAAGAGAAACATCTGTTTCTCTCTTCTCAATGTGGGTACTGGGAACATTGTTCTTGTAACTTTATCCCTTTAGGTAGAATCCTTTCATGCTTTATATATCGTGTCAAATATTACCCACTCAAAGGACCAAAATATAAAAACCTACACATACATACACACTACAACCTGTCTATTTCATGAACACTTAAAAGAGTTTTAGGTCAAGACAAAAAAAAAGGAAGGGCCTTTGACTGGAGCTCCCACGTAACAACTCATCTTCCCAAGTGTTAATTACACCCAGATAGCTTTTATTTGGTCTGAGCAAGCTCAGCACTCCCAATGGAGACTGCCTTTCAGTCTTCTATTCCACATTTCATCCTAGTCTAAAAGAACCTTATGAACAATACAAGATCTCATTGTTGTACATTAGACATCTTCACATGCAGTACTGTGCTTAAGTAACTGTAATGGGTTTACCCTTGGCTGGGGGCCAACCCCACAAACCCATTAACTCACCCTACCCCCTTCCAGGGATGAGGGTGAGAATTAAAGGCATAAAGGGAAAAAAGGACTCGTGGGTTGAGATAAGGACAATTCAATAACTAAATTACAATAATTTTGAAAACAATACTATATACAAATATACAAATGAGTGATACACAGTGATACTGCCTCCCTACCTGATGACCAAAGGCTCAGCCTGTTCCCGGCTAATGATCCCAGAGCAGGGAGAGTCCCAAAACCATGCTCCCAGGACAGAGATAACAGTCTGAGCACCCCAGACCAAGAGCTGACTGGGGTGGGGGGCAGGGAAGGCCTTGGGAGAGCGATCACCTGGACCGAGATGATTTGGAGCAAAAGAGATCTGGAACCAAAAAAGGGACGATCTTCTGGAGAGTCCTCACCTGTATATTGGGCATGACGTGTATGTTATGGAATAGATTATTGGCCACTTTGGGTCTCAATCCCAAACCTAAGATCAAATCCTGGGCTAGTAACTGGGGCTGTGCTCCCTCCCAGCTTCTCCTGTTTGCAGACAGCCAGAGAAGCTGAAAGACCTTGACAGTGGGTAAACGTCACTTTTCATCAGCTTTCTTCTGATCACAAATCCAAAATACAGCCTCTTGCTAGCTATTATGAAGAAAGTTAACTCTGTCTCAGCTTAACCAAGGACAGTAACTCAGGCTTAATGCCAGGTACTTCAAGCAAAGCCAAAAAGAGCCCAATGTACATAGCTCACAAAAATAAGACAAGGTTATGTTTGTGTACGTAACCTTTCAATTGAACGGAAGAAATAATCTGTTTCCCTATTTAGACCACTGTTACATCACTGCACAATAATAAAAATGTTGTATGGTTAAATACTGAGTTAACTAGAAGAGTAAATATTGATAAAAGTTATATTTCCTAACTGGTGGTAGGGGGTGGACCAAAGAAGTTGCCTAAGAAGGCGAAGCATCAGAGGAGACAGCACACTTCATTTTATTAAGCAGAACTATGCTTTTCCATAAAATAGGTCATGCATAATTTGACCACACTGTCTTTGTTATTTCATGTGTCAGTTAAGTGGTGTCACAAAATGGTCTGAAGTATTCATCAGAACTATATACAATGACACATCCTCAGCCAAATCAAGTTATGGATACAGAGTAAAAGTATTATTTTATCAAGTCAATTTTCCTGCCACAGGAAACAAGAATAATATTCTGAAAACCTTGTAAAGACACTGGGTCCACAATCAGACCTGTGACAAAATACTCATTGAGATCAGTAACAGCAGAACCACTGTATTGATCAGACTCACACAAGTCACAGATTTGTCTGGTATTACTGTGGAAAACCTGTAGGATAAACTGTCTTTAAAAAACACTTCTTGATGAAAGAACAAGCCAAACTAGCTCCTTGAGCATTGGAGTGGTGGTGTGCTCAGGGGGTAGTACAAAGGAAATCTTGTAGGAAATAAGTTCAGTGAATTGAAGTAGCTTATTCTTCCAATTGATGATCAAGTAGAAGAAAAATAAAATGTTGAAATGATTCTAACATATTTAAAACATAAAATACCTTTCAAGAACACAGGAAACAGTCTACTTGATAAACTTTGCAAGAGCAAGATTTTAGAACTTGCAAGGGAAGCTCTCTTCTTCCAGTATTGTTAAATTTGTGATCTCAAATTGTTCTCTATGAATACAGCAACTTCCCAACACAATTAATTTATAGAAAATTAAGGCCTTGAACTAAAACCCCACTTATCTTATTTAGAACAATAACATTGCTTTGAATTTGCAGTGTCTTCCACACCAAAGCTGCTGAAAATCGACCTAAAACTATACTCGTCACTAACCTTTTCAGTACCATGAGATTTCTGTCTCCTTACAGTTTTATCACCATTTTGAAAGAATCCACAAATTCACCCAAACACTCCCCCTTCATCAAGAGGGAACTCATGCTCAGCTACATGTCACAAGGTCAAATATTTTTCCAGTACAACTCCAGACCAACAGTCAGCTAACCAGAAGTTCAAGCAGGAAGAAATGAGGAATATAGGCGAGGGCCTGAAGCACAGAATATGGATCCCTTCCTTTCACCAATCTCAGTAGAAGTTTTTTTTAGTATTTTACAGTTTTACTCTCCTGTCTACTGAATACAGCCTCTTCCCGTTATAATTTGAAATAAACTAGTTACACAGATACAGTGGACCTTGACACTGGTCTACTGGTACAGTGATAAATCATGCATAGCTGTGTTTTAAATACAAACAGAAAAGTTAATTTTGGGAGGGCCATACCTCATTCATTTGTTCTAGCATGAAAGGAGTTACCCAGATAGAACAATCTGGAATAAACTCAGAGGGGACAGTTAGAGAAAAGCTTAAAGAAGTCTTGTTCTCCTTGCACCCCCCAAAATATCTTTTCTTGAATTTGCATAAAAGTATATGATTCACTCACGAATTCAAAGACTGGTAAACATAACTCGATGGCATTTATCACAAATCTTCTATCATCTTTATTAATGCAGTATTAATCTAATGATGATGTAAGCAAGTATAGCAAATTACAGAGTAGGATGAAAAAGTGTATCTTAATACATTAAAATACCAGTGTTAGAGTGATTGTTGATAGAGACAAATGAGCTTACCTATTATGCTCTAAAAATAAACCAGAATCTTTCTCTTTCAAAAAAACAGCCATCAACTAAAAAGTCAGAAGCACAGATACTAAGTCCTGTACAGACATAGAGCTCCAGAAGAATTTTACAGTGCTCTAATTAAGAGTTTTTTTCACTCAGTACAAACTTGACATGTTTCCCATTCTGCTTACAGAATGGTATTCTGTCCTGCCAGCTGTTCCATTTTATTCATTTTGGAAAAAGGAGTCCACTTTAATACATCAATGTATAGCCTTCATTTTGCCTTTTTCCTGTTTTGAAAACATCATGGTTTATGGAAACAACCAGTTGTAAATACAAAGATCATCCAAGAGACAAGTTTTTGTTGAGGCCCAAGGATGTTGTTTCAGAGGGTCAACCACACAGAGTCAAAAGTTAGGCATAAATTTTTCCAAAAGACATAAAATAATGGATTTATTTTTTTTTAATGCAGCTCAAATACCTGAACTTTAAACCTGTCAAGAGCTAGCTTAGCACAGAGTAATCCCTAAAATCTGTAAAGGTACTGTAGTCAGCTTATAGACCCTTTTTAAAAAATTATCTTTATTTTTTCTCACCATTTATCCCTTACTTTATCTTTCTGTCCAGCTGAGAATTGGTCATTAGTACTAAAGAATCTACACTGGCTCTAGTTACCAGACTGCTTATAATAGGTTCCCAACTGGCACCCCATGGAGGGCCATAGGTAATTTCAGCTGAAGAGGATGACAACATGCCCACTGACACTATAAGAACGAAAATTAATTTTAGATGTCCAAAACTCAAACAAATCTATTGCTCCAATAGACTTACTTTTTCTTCTCAAGATCTGCTATGTCTTCCTTCAACCTTAAAGCTAATTAGAAAGCTCCAACTCCTGTGCAGCTCCTTGGTGATTTTTGAGCTGGAGAAGGAGGAATAGCAATATAGCTAGATCCACACTTATAAAGGAAGAGTCTAATCTCAGAAGTGGATGCAGATTCTAAGCAGCATACTCTGGCCCTCAAAGTCTGCATCTGAGGAACTCCTTGGACCTACTGGAGTGAGTATTAATATGAATTGATACACTGTGATTTGATTTTGATTTTCCCTGTCATATTATACTCAACACTTACCTCACCTTGAAATAAACAGCATAGAAAATGACATGTTATCACATTATTGCCAGTATCACAGTTATCACTCCAGTTTGAACCTGGTCAGATGAAACTACTACTCACAATGGAGAGAGTACTACAACAAATTTTAGCCTCGATCTATTCTTCGAAAATTACATTACTTGCAACTGGAGAGTGACTGAAAAGATACTCTCACTATCAGCTATCCAGGACTCATTTTTCGTTACATTACTTATATTTCTTATGCTTGTGTATTAGCCACATAAGCAGGTTTGTAGAGGTGGCCTAAGAATCCAAGTCCTACCTATAATGACTATACTGTAATGGAGCTTCCTGAGGCTCTACGTTTTGGCAACTTCTGATAATTTGTCTTCCTCAAAACACAATGGGACAAGAGCAAGTCAAGCCAACTGGGTTGTAGTAGAACCCAGTAGCTGTGCAATGTTCAGTGTTAGAAAACCTTATCAGCCTCCATTACAGAGGTATAAAGGAGTAGGCCGAGCTTTTATATTACATGGTCACACACAGTTTTCTTCCCCCGCTGAAACTCCGGGTGCTCTTTTGGATGTGTATAGAGGATGTGACAGTTGTTCGAAACTCTTTTTCATTGTTGCACAAAACATGAAACTGATGACAAAAAAAAAATCATTAATGTTGTAAGGTTTCTAAAAAAATACAACTAAGTACCCATGGGGAAATTTCTAAGACTGTCCCCAAAACAGTTTCTGAGCAGCACATTTGGCATAGTGAAAGAAAAGCAAGAATACCAAGCTGCTTCTTACCCACCTGACAAGGTACTTTTTAGACTTAAGTTCTGGTATACAGAGCCATAGCTTCAAGTAAAGAAAAACAGAAATATCTGCAAATAATGCAAACGTTCAGTTGCTAAGTCACAGAGAGTACACATTTAAACACTAAAATTTTATATTTATAAAATATTACTTTAGTTAATAGTGTTATGTTTAAAAGCTTTCTATGTGAAACACTTCTTGCATAACACTCTAGTACCGAAGTATTTTAACTCCTAACTCACAATGCCCACAGAAGTACTCATGGTGAGGACAGAACTATTAAGAGGATCAAAAGAGCTACAGGGACTGAGAAGAAAGTTGAGTTCTGGTAGCTGTAGCCATACTAGCTCCAAGTTTTTCCTTCCTCCCTATCACAAGCAGACAAAATTATCACCAAGCTGAAATATTAAAATGGTACTGAAATTCCAATCAAAATCATTTGTTGCTTGGAAAAAAAAAAAAGTACTCTAAAAGCATCTTCTCGCCAACAGGAAGAGGTTTTTCCTAATAATTTTATAGCTCCTAGAATATAAATCTAAAATCTCAGCTCTGGATTCTGGCTATGTGTAGGTGGCTCTGTGTGTGGGTGGCTGCCAACTGAAGACACAATGTCTATTGTTGCATTATTAGAAAGCTGTCATTAAACAGATCTGTGTACTATCATACTTGCTGGAGCCCAAGTAAAAATTATATGCTCTCTGACTCCTAAACTTGGATGCCTGTGTCAAGAAGAGATCACTAAACCATCATAGGCTTAAGTAAGCAGTATTCAGAAAGCTTGATTTTTGCAAACAGGAGGGCTATCTACATACTGTGTCAGAAATAAGAAAAGTTTAAATTGTACTTCCTCTTTCTCCTAATTAATCTGAAGGAGATGGCTTTGAAAAGCTTTTTGCACACATACAGAAGCAGCAAAATATTTTAATAGACATTTATAAGTCACTTGTTTTCCTTTTGAACATGAGCAGTGATTTATAAGGTCTGCATTTCGATAAAAGCTTTATGCTGAACGTAGTCTTCCTCATCTGCTCTTTGCTGAAGTGAAGAGGCTACTGAACAGCATAATGACCTGACAAATACAGGCATGGGGAGGTTTACAGTAGTGTAAAGCCAGGTTTCATCAGTGAACAGGCTTGGTTGCAACATCTGTAACTACAAGACTGTCCACTTCTGTCCTGGAAGGATGACAACACCATTGACACCATCCTCCAGCCAACAAAGCTTGCAGGACATTTGGATCTTCTACTTCCTATTGCTAGCCATGTCTGAACTGTACTAACCAGCTCCAAGTTCAAGGTGGTGCAAGAGATGTCCTTTTATCATATTATTTTGCTTTCTGTTACGATTCTGCAACTTGATTTCAAGCTGTGCCAGCAGAATTATTCCACTGTTATTATTAAGAAGTTTCTACAGCAGAATTGCTTTGCTTTTATTGTTAAGAGGTTTGTATTATATTCATGTTTCAGGAAACAGCACTTACAGCCGAAGTATTGTTACATTAATGGGGGCAGTGATAATTTAAACGAATAATTAGCAGCTCTTTCAACAAGGCTGTCAAAAGTGTCTATGGATACATAAATGTGGGTAATGTGCTGTTGGTTCTTTCCTAACCACTAGCGTCTGAAGCTGCCTTTTCTTTCCAATCCTGCCTTTTTACCGTCTGCCAACAGCAATTCTGGTAACAGCATTGCCAGGTACAGGAGCAAGAGGCTTCAGTCCAAATGAGGTAATAAGTATTATTGAAAAAGCAAACAAGCTTATGCAACAATTGTTCATGAGGAGAAGCTCTTTCAGATACCCACAGCCTATTGCTAAACCTTTGTGACTTGAGAATCCATCCAGTTACACAGGTTAATTATTTCAATTAGTGTCCTCCAAAGAAATACTTGCACATTTCTAGCAAGGACTGTGTAGATGACAATCTATTATTTTTAAATACATTAAGAAATGTTGCAAGAACAACGTTAAGTGACTGGTCTCTTTTCATTTTACTAGCTTTCAAAGAACTTAACCCTGATTTTCAAAATGAACAAAAAGGAAAGGAAATATCTTCAAAGAGCAGAAGCATTAACCTCATTCTGACTAAATTACAGCTGTATAATTAAATCCTGTTTACTTAAGTCCACTTGTTGAAAGAGAGGCCCCATTGTTTAAATAGCTGCATTCTTTCTCATTATATGTCCCAAAAAGCTCCGAGTTCTGCTACTGTGGCTAAACAGTTGTTCCATCCAAACGACTGTATTTCACAGAGCAACTGCTGCATGCATAAGTCACACTGAAATTGAAGACCTTCAAAAACATGAAATTGTTGTTAATTGTAACTACTAGAGCGGTCTTCAACAGGCAATAAAGGCAGCTCCAGTGTAAAAAGCAACAACCATTTAGTCGAAATCAGTAGTTAAAGCCACGAGGACAAAAGGTACGTGGGGAGGAAGCCCGGTGCAGGTTCAGCGGTAATGCATTGCACACCGGGGCTGCCAGTGTCGCCTGGCAACTGGCAGGAGGGGTGGCAGGCACGAAAAAAAGGCAAAACATCTGTAGTTGTGGCACGATCTTTCTGATGAACTGCTGTTTCAGCTACCGTAGGCCATAAATACACTCTTTTGTCTTACTTTACACTTTTATAATCAAAACTAAGCAACAGAATTAGAGCAAGGGTACAGGATAACATTTTAAATATAGTTAAATAAGATTCTGATTTTCTAGGTTAAGAACATCGTATTTTCTCATAGCAACAGAATCTGGAGTTTAATTTTCTCATGAAAATTCATGAAGATATAATTAAAAGCTCATTGGATCAGCAGACATTGTTAGAAAAATCCTTTCACTGGTACATTTCAGACAGATGTAATTTTAAACCATGCAAGTCTGAAAATGAAAAACTTCAGGCTTGCACAGTATTGTGGATTCGGACTCCCCTGATGTCACCACGCTACTCAGTGCAGAACCATCTCAAATACTGACCAGGGAACGCAAAACAACTTATTTCCCAGGAGCACCTTCATTTCAGAAATCACTCAGCAGTTACACATAGCCAGAAGCAGACTACAGGGGCTATACTGCGCTCTCATTATATTTAAATGGTTAAGTGGTGAAAAAAAATTTAAATATTTATTTGGTTTTATATCTGGGACCTATTAGGAATGCCCTTTCTGAAAATGAAAGCTTCTCTTCTCACTGAACTCTCTGCTTGACACCTTAACAATTATAAAAGGCCTAAAGGATGACTCAAAGTTCACATCCTGCTTTAAAGGCATGAAAGATACACTCTTTCCACCAGGCTATAACCAAGCTAACGCAGTAACACAGGCCTGTCCAACCACTCTGCACATAAGAGCTCCCACAAAACCTCAGCCTATAAAGTTGCTTTTGCAGAAGTGCAGAGTTAAGGCACATGCTGTGTTGGAAAGCTTATGACAGCTCAGAAGCTCATGAAGACGAATGCCAGTTAATTTAGCTCACTTGGGTCTCTTGCTTGGAGCTTTCAGTATCACATGGAGTAAATTGGAAATAAATGAAAGCTACCATGATAAATAAATGAAGAAAATCAATTGTTAAGTAGCTATTGATCCTCTTACTGCCTGTTACTACTGTTCTTCAGATTTCAAGTTACCCAGTCAACAGAGCTTTCAAAAAGCAACTTTTTTGTGATCCTAAGTATTTTGCAAAGTTACTTCTCTGACCTCTACCCAGAAGGAAAAGACCCCCAGGCTGTAGTATACAATGAACGCCAACAGTGCCACTTACTGTCTTCAGGTTATTAATCTGCATCATGTCCCTAGTTCAAGATATTATTCCCTATTACTACTTTGTTCCCAAATTATCTCATTCAGTTTCATGTCAGACAGTAATTTAAATTAAATACTACATAGCATACATTGTGGCCAGGACTTTCTGATCACTTCAATAAGTTGAGAATTTTATTTTCATCTTTTTTTCCATCTAAAATAAAAACCTCTCAGTGCTACCACCTGTGATACAGAAAGATACAAACTACAGTTTGTTTAACGTATGATATTAATTTTTAAGAAGCTTAATGTTTTAAAATATTTCAGCATTCTAAATATCAGTACTTAACATCTGAGTAATACTTTACATCTTCCAGCTACCCTGTGCTACATTTTTGAAAGCATTAATTAATTTTAATACCTAACTAGATTTTGTGGCTTTGAAAGCTTAGACCTCAAATTCCATACTTTTTTTTCAGAGAACGGAATATATGCTTAACACCAGAATGATCTTTTAATCAAATTTTTACTTTCTGCTTCATAACAGGGAAATGCTGGGTCACCCTATTAAAATCCTTTATTTAGTTGTTTAACATACACAAAAAAAAAATGCTGTTCTCTCTAATCTCATTATGGGAATAACTGAAGCATTTTAAATAGAAATAATAATGAACTCTGAATCAGGCACACCTAGAAAGTCTATGTAACTTGAGAATGTACAGGGTGTTTGCTAATTTGGTCCAGTGCTTTCTATTTATTCTGGATCTGTGCCAGTGTTTTTGACAGCTACATTCAGAAGGCAAGGTTAGCTCAGGAAAATTTGGTTTAAAAAAAAGTACATTACTCTTACTGCTAACATCAGGGAAAAATTATTATATTATTACTCTAGCTTACTTATTTAAATATTAAAAAAAAACCCAGAATCACTAGCATTTTTAACTGTAAAATATTTTTCAAAGCATAACTGAAATTTGAGATTAGGATGTAAAATTTACTTTTGTCCTAGTGGAATGTACCAGGAAATTATATGCCCAACCAATAAAAGTATCATCATAAAGTTGATATACTTGAATTTATATTTGCAGAGTATATTTGAGTATGAGCCTCCTGAAATGGCTGTATGATGTTTATTGAATTACTTTATATATTTATTAAAAAAAAAATGACATATTGAATGGATGGTTAAGGAACAAAGAAGGTGGGTATTTGAACAGATCATTAGAAAGCTTTTTTAATCCAGATGTGAGTAAGCATCAGTGTCTCTCTGAGTATTATAAATACAGTGCACAAATACTGCCAAACAAATGGTCAGGGTTGAACTGATATGGATTTTTTTCTCAAATCAAGAAACAAAAATGTCCGAACTCAGGACAAAGACATGCGTTTATTGCTTTTCTTTGTAATACACAGCCTGCTTTCTTTACCTCTCACCTCAATGTAATTGCTTCACAAAGAACAACTAGCAGACAACAAAAAGAATGATGATTCAAGGTACCATACTTGATACCATGCCTTATTTTTTGTGTAATTGGATCTACTGCTTACAAGTATCTAGTAATCAAACAATTAGAGATAATGTGTGTTTGACCAAAAACATTCCCCCATTTCTGAGCCAAGCCATATGAGAAGAGAAAAGGAATTACAATATATCTAGCACTGGCATTCTGATTCTGTCTGCATTCACAATCACAAATCATTATTTTCCAGGTAGCTGTTCAAAACTAATTTTATCTTCCAGAATAAATTGAAGGCTTAATATATAAATCTAAGCTACAGCATTTACATTTCTCACACACAAAACTATGAAAGATCAGTAAGATTTGGGGTAAACAATTGGCAAGGTTTCATATAGTTACCTACTTTGTAATATATTTTTCAAATTTAGATTTAAAAATGCTTATCTGCATTCTCTGCTTCTGTTTCTCTACCTCTTCTTCTCTGTTTTCCATACATTGTTGGGTTTTTTTTCTGAGCTTTACAGTGAGATAAAGTTGAAAAGAACACTGGCCATTTTGCAGCTAAAAGGTGCTTATAAGAAGTGAGGGAAAGTTCAAGACTATATTTGTTATACAAGTATATATTTTAATCCTGCTTTTCCAAGCAAAGATCTGTTATTGCAGTGGTCCTTATAAGTGATAAGGTAACAGAACTGTAGGGAGAAAGGCACCAAAGCACTTCAGTATTAATGCACACAAGTAATTACATGAACTTTACAAAGAAATGTAACAGAAAAAGAAGGTCTATTCCACTACCTTTTTCTAACAGAACCTGTAACAGAAAGAGTCCAAGACTATCAGTGCCAGAAAAGGCTCCTGAGAACTATTTAGTATTTGATGAGCAAGTTAGAAGAACAACAACTTGTGACATTTCATTGCTGTACCAACAGCAGTATCCTGCAAACTTCTGCATGTCTCTCAGGAGATGCTGAACTAAATGCTTTGAGCTTCTATGTCAACCTGTACACCTGAGAGCACTCATTAAGTACCAGGAAGTGTTGAGCATCTCTTAAGAACAGAACCAAAGATTTCACTCAATTGTTCACTTGCAGCAATGTTACCAGAATCTAAGTACCAGGCAGATAAAATTATATTACTTGAACTCTAGTGCTGCTTAGAAAACTCAGTTTAGATTTATGATTAGAACCAGGGGTTCCTAGTCACAATTTAGCATTCAAAAATATAATAAAGACATCCCTAAAGAGTGAGAAATTACCTAATTCCTAGGATGTGTACAGTATAATGGAATGTGTGCAAAAGTCCACAGCTAGCTTTGAGCAAGCTAGAAATGGAACTGGAAGCAATACAGATGTGTTGGTGATGTAACTGAGTTCATTACCTCTGTTAAGAGGATCTTGTAAAATGCCAGGCTTTCTAGACCACAGGACGAGGGCTTCTCAAAGACCTAGAGGGGGTTCCCATTTGGTTTCTCTGCATGATATTGCACTTCAGCAGATCCTTGTGTCAGCTTGTTTGTACTACGCTTGAAGGCTCCACATAGTATAAGTTTGGCCTCTGTTATTTACATTATTCAGAGAGAGTGACATACTTAAAACTGTAGATGAAATATAAGTATACTCAGAAAAATATCATATTTTTGTCAGCTATGCAGTATAAGGGTACTTTTTTTTTTTCCTATTTGCTGTGCCTATACTTAAGGGTCAGATACTTGAAATAACAGAATCATAGAATCACAGAATGGTTTGGGTTTGAAAGGACCTTAAAGATCATTGAGTTCCAACCCCCCTGCCATGGGCAGGGTCACCTCCCCTAGCCCAGGTTGCTCAAAGCCTCATCCAGCCTGGCCTTGAACACCTCCAGGGATGGGGCATCCACAACTTCCCTGGGCAACCTGTTCCAGTGCCCTTTACAATTTAGACTGTATCAGCTTCTTAAGAACACAGCCCAATTTGACTTACCACTGAAATGCAGATTTATATACAACTGCAGTTGGACAGCTGCTTTTCTCAATCAGTTGTCAATTAAACCAGAAAAAAGAAAGACATCAACTGCAAAACCCAGTCTCATGAGCTTTCTCTACTCTAAATTACTGGACTTCTCTTAGCCCATTTTTCATGGAGTTGTCAGATGTAAACTAATCTATCCTTGATGACAAATGGGAATTTATAATATGGAAATCCAATTAACCATGCACATAAAATTAAAAGTTTATTTTTAAAGATTCTGGCTTAAACCCATGAACAGCTGAAGACACGATTTGATGAGTAACTTCAATTTTGATCACGGTGTTTGATAAATCTGAATGTCAATTATTGAAGAAGTGATTATTGCATTATCAATACAAGCATTTATACTTTATAAATCTTACTTTCTCCTAAGTAGGATATAAGTGGATGTAGGGTCTCTGCTATAAGCAAAATGAGCACTGTAAACCTGGTGAAATTTTATCTGTTATCAATGTATTATTCTTTTAGTTTTAAAAAAATCTTGCTATACTTTTGCCAAAACATAGGGAGCTGCTCAGACTATGTCACAAATACATAAACTGAAATTTGTTTTTTTTAAAAAGCAGGCTGATGACCTTGCAACTCTTCCAATACACACCTATAGTGAAACTTGATTCTTGCACAGTATCATATGATACATGCAAATTACTCAGCTAATTATAAGCTACCTGAAGTTCCTTCCTATTTCCTCTGAATACTTGTGTAATGTAGGCTTTCTCAGCACCTCTGTCATACATCCTGGCCTGTTTCCCTTCAAGTCCACTACCTATTCTGCCAATGAAACATTTCCCCAGCATTATCTTCTGCCTTCTCCTGCATATTTTCTACACTTTCCACAGAACATAATTTCTGCTGATGCTTAAGACAGAAAATCTCTACTTGGTTTGGAGGTCTGTCTCATACATCTGAATACTCCTTATTTATTTCAAATATTGGCTTAGCAATCTCGAAATAAAAGTTTTAGTCATATTGAAACATATTATATTGGAAAAAACCCTAACAAAGAAATTTACTGCAAACGTTACTTGAATTTAACATTTACATAGTGATTTATATTTATAGGCAGTCTGCAAATATTAAATAATGTGTATTTGTATCTAAGTAGGCAGAAAACAGGTTTTTTCTCTCCCTTAGTGACCAGATGACCATTCAGACAGGTGAGATGCAGAACGCAGACACCCCTGGCATGCATTGACCTCACAGACTATCACCTCTCTACATGGCCAAAGCAAGCTATTAAACACAGCCATAACTGAAGGGTATTTTGTGTGGATATTAATTCCTTCTGCTTCTGAAAGGAATATTTTTCACTATGCTCCAGGAAATTGTTCTTCTGTAATTTCTGAATATAAAATTACTTTAGCAAATTCACATTTTGTTAATTGATAACATATGTTGTAATTTTATCTTCATTACTATTAAACAGCTTGAAAAAAGCACTTTGCCTCTGTAACCACGGCATCTCAGCAACTGTTTTCACGTATCTTGAAAACACCTCTATTGTCTCTGAAAATTTTTTTGTACCTGTTACCTGCTACAGGCTGTTTACTTTTGATTTTTGTTTCCTTTGGTAGTACCTCTAGAACAACAAGAAGTCCATTTCAGGACTGTGGAGAAAGGTTTTCACGTAGCACGCTGAGACTGAGCCACATATTTTATATTTCTATTCATGTCCAACAAATT
The DNA here is from genome assembly GCA_011057875.1 of Pterocles orientalis. NCBI lineage: Eukaryota > Metazoa > Chordata > Aves > Pterocliformes > Pteroclidae > Pterocles > Pterocles orientalis. The sequence continues at coordinate 275,871 of WKFP01014785.1, read as the reverse complement.
CCTCAAGTGCTGCGAGTATTGTTGCGTCTGGCAGCACATACACAACACATCACCTCTGCACTGCAGGTTCATTCATGATGGCAAATACTTTAGCTCAGTCTGGGTTAAGAAGGCAACTGAATACCTTTTCTTGGCATATAGGGCTGCATAAAGCAGTGAAATTTTGATATCATATAAAGCTATTTATTTCTACACCTTTTAACACTACACTCATAAAAGCAAGGAAATTGTCCAGTCTTACACACAGCTGTCTTGAGGCAGAAAATTTTTGCAGCAATTTCAAGAAGTATTAGACATCTTCACGTAAAAAGATGCTCCTTGTCCCTAAAATTGTAGCTTATGTCATCTCAGGGTAAAGTTCTCATTGGCTGAAGAGACCCTGGCATGGCTTGAGAGCCATGTTCATGTGTGGTACAAAATCTCTGAGATGTCTGGGAAACAAACACATGTCACAGCAACAGGAGTACTTCAGCACTTTCATACCAATGAATGACGCAAAACATCTTGACGCTGTGGAAGAGTGGAAAAGCTTGTAATACAGTGGCCAAGTACCTCACCCCACCAATACACTCTTCAGCCCACAGTGCCAGTGAGATGCACAACCAGTAACAGAATAGGGGACTACTCCTGCAGCCAGGAAGCGCTGCAAGGGCTTGCCAGTTCTAACATTTGGCAAACCAGATCAACGTGGAAGCATAAAGTGTGAGAAAAGTAACATACCAGTGAATGAGGCTCCATTATACTAATTACTTCACCTCAATACCTAGGCAGGCTGGTTCTAACTTGCAATAATAGAATTTAGATCAATATACTTTTATAGCTAGGGAAGAGAATTTAAATCTTTTACAGCTTGATGTTTTCATCATATCAGCCAGCTAACAGTCTCTTTTTAGACAGCCTAGAGCTAGAAAAGTGAGATTCCTGCTCTTCTATTATGGGTCGCTCGCTTTGTTATACAAAGATGCTTACACACAACTGTTGTCCACACAAGACTCAACTCAATGCATACTGATGCTCTGTCACTCAGCCCTATTCACTGGAGAGTCTCTTCACTTATAAAAAAATCAACTGACATTTTTCTGACTTACTTTGCTAAATAATATGCTCTTATACAAAGAAAGTGACATCATTCGGCTTTTATAGTACTCAAGTTCGTGTCTGTTTTGAAGACATCAGATAATGTTTGTGGTGAAAACTGCATCACAGGCCTATCCAAGAAGTTATCTTACTGGCTATGAAAAAAAAAAAACATTGCACAACTTCATATTTACTATGGTGCATTCCCAAGGATCATCTGTTCCTGCAAAAGTCCCAGTTTTTGAAGGCGTCTGACCCATCAGAGAAACATGACAGATAATCTTGCATCTAATATATTTAAATAAGCGTGAAATAAAGTTCAAAAGACATCATGACTGGAATAGAAAAATCTGAAAACTTAAGTAACTGCATCATGGTGCCTTTGGGCAAGCACACAACAAATAATAGCCTCAAATTAATGCTGTAATTTCTGAAACACCATAGATGGGGCAGAACACAAGTGACATGCAAGAGAGCATAGCTGACAGTTTATGAAACATGATTATTATCAAAGATTGCAGTATGTGCACAAGCTGCCTAACTCACAGGCTTTCTGCCACTATCTTTGCTCAAGGAAGTTTTAAGGAAGAATGTAAGAAGGAAGTATAAGAGCTGCGGTTTTTACTTTAACAGGTAGCACTTTCCACGCAGAGAAGAGATTGCCAATTCCTTACTACATAAAGGATTTTTACCTTTCCCTTCATAATGCAACAGGAAAGTAACAGAGTTTAATGATGCCACTTTATCACAGCTGAGAACCTTAGCTATTCTAGAGTGAGCACATGTTAAAATGAACTATGCACATCTTACAAGAATTTCCAAGTAATACTGGTTTTGAGCTGAACCCATAATAGCCCAGAATTTTAATTAAAGACATTTAGTTTTCACATTCTAACATGGAAAGATCAGATAAAGGATGGTTTATTATATGGCCAAAAAAATGCAACTCATTGTAAGCCGAAGTATGACAGGAAAGCACACCATCCTGGGTTTCTGACAGATGCTGGCATGCTGTTCCAGAATCTAAGTGACTGCAGAAATTAATGGAATTATAAAATCCAGAGAAGGAGAAAAGTAAATGGGTCAGATTTACAGAAGGAAAGTCAAGAGAGACCGATGTTCTATGTATACTGTCTTGCCATGGATCAACCAAATATGATCGGGAGCAGTCACTGGGCAACTGATTTACAAAAGCGTTATGTACGCAGGAAAAGGGTCCAAAGCAAGCAGAGAAGAAAGAGAGGATAATTAGTAATTTATTAATCACACAATGAAAACTTGAACCACACAAAGGACCTGTAGGCAAACACTTATTTAATTTTAAAACAATTTAATTTTAAAACACTTAATTTTAAATTGTTAATAATTTAACGATTATAAAAAATTAAGCATAAGAGAGAAAATCCTGATTCTGTTAACGTAAACACAAGCATTTAAAGGTATTTAAGTTGTTCTACTATATCCAAATCACCTAGCAGACCTTGAGCCATCCTGGCAGCAGCTGTAAACATCACTGTTAGCAGCTTTCTTCTCAGCACAAATCCCAAACACAGCCTCTTACTAGCTATTACGAAGAAAGTTAACTCTGTCTCAGCTTAAGCCAGGACAGGAGGCCAGGTGGAATACCCTAGGCTATTTCAAATATCACTACATGTCTGTGTTTATAAAACTGAATAAGGGCTGGAACATCTCCACTGGCTTCAATGAAGCCAGGATTTTCATGCCAGCAATGATGAGAGTCTAAGGGCCAGCAGACCAAGCAGAACAGGCTAGGCTTTACTTAGGAAACCCAGTGATAAAAATCAATAACCTAAGGTGATCAACTGAATTTATCTCCACAGTCCCTCCTTCCCTAACTACAGGAAAAACATTAGTGTTCCCATGATTAAGAGCACCGAACTGGAAACTAAAGCCAGACAGTGAGAAACACTAGATGATCCTCCACCTAAGCAGCACTTCGGTTGTTCAGCTCCCTCAGAGGACAGATAATTAATAGAGAAATGCTAGCCTTTTGGTAAATGTAGGAAGGAATGAAGGGAAAGTGACGGTACCATTTGCCTTTTGCATAATTCTTACAGCTTTACCAGACAACTTCATTTTAGACAACCTACATTTTGTAGTAGAAGATCTCCAATGCCATCACCAAGTACCTCAACTGTAAAGATAACATAAGTGGAGTAAGAGCCCCTTCCAGCCAGGAATGTAAAAGCATAGGGTCAAAAATCAGGCAAGAAAACAAGGTCGGCTGCAAGGGCCAGAATTCCAGATCTTTTGTTCCCTCATGACTGTCTGGCCCCTGCAGTTAAGCACTACAGCTACTGCACATCCTTTTGGCAGGAGACAGCCTCTTATCTCTCAGTGCAGGGTGCTTCTGCAGATGTCTACGCTATGAAATTAACTGGAGCATCACACTTAACAAATTACACATGGCTGGGAAGTAGGCAATCAAGAATGTTGTCCGGGTTGGACATCTAGGCTACATCTATATTGCTAAATTAAATGTACCCTGGAACATTCATTGAGCACTGAGGCCAACCAATATGGAACAACTGCATCTATGCTAAGAAAGCCTCAGCCTCCAAAGCAGGGTGAGTGTAACCACACTGCCTCCTGGATGTATTTTGGCTTCCAAACCATGGCTAGGAATTCCTTGGGAAAGAACTAGTTAGTAAAAGCCAAAAAGCTAACCATGGGCAACTGTAAAAAGTAAAGACTTGTAAAAAGCCAGGGCCCAAGAATATTCCTAGATATCATCCAGTTTGGTAAAACTGTAGCATAAATATCCACACAAACCACAATTTTGGGCCAGAGACTTTTTTGGTGAGTGTCCATGTGTGTGACAGTAATCTGCCTTAACATACCTAACCAGCAACGAGACCATACAGTGAGAAAAATGCAGCATGAAATTGTGAATAGGACAGTGAGGCATATAAAGGGAAATCACCTACAGTTTCTGTGTGCCTGTTTGCCTCACTAACGCTTAACGATGGGATTTATACCATGAGCATAACCCAGACAAACAGTATTATTCCACATTTAGCTTCATGCAAGAATTGAGATTTTGACTGCATGTCTGCATTCACATAAATGTATGCTGGTATAATAATATTTTTCTCAGCTCCTTGTAAACAGTATTTTCATGTGCAACTATTAAAGAAAACTGCAAATCTTCTACATGGATATGTGCAGGAGAGTATGAGAAAAAAAATCACAAATATTTAACCAATTAAAAAGAAAATTTGAACAAAAAGACGACACAGGAAAACATTACTTTATCTTCATCAACATTTCTGAATTTCTGGAATATAAATGAGTTCCCTGAGGGGCACCTCGCCTGCAAACATTCTGTTTCAAGAGCAAAGGATTTTTTGTACTGAATTTCTGACTCATTATTATTCATGTGATGGCACCGAATGCGTGGTTGAAAGATCATTGGATTTTGCCTAACAATCTAGTTAATTCTTTAAAAACTCAATTCCAATAGAATGAGCTTGTTTTGGAAAGAAAAGACAAAATATACTAAAAACTGCAGCACATTCCTATCTTAAACTTGGCACGTGCACAGATATTCCAAGAAGCTCATCTGGAAAACCAATGCAAATACAGACACCATTTTTTAAAAATACAGAAAAAAAAAAAGCAGCAAATAATTTATGTCTGAAATCCACAGAATGAGTTGAGATCAAAATGGCAATAATACAGATCATAATTAGCATTTCGCATGGTTTTAATAATGATTATACTTTTTAGATAATATATACCCTTAGAACGTGTATTTAGAAAATATTTTATACTTCCAAAACCTATATAAACATTAGCTAAAGAATTCTCACAGGACTGATAAAACGCAGGTAGGTAATATGTATATTATGAGCAAAATAAATGGCAAAAATTGAGACTCAGGGAGTTGGTTTAGCTCAGTTTCCACAGCAAGAAGTGTAAGAATCACAATTTGTTCTGTGTTACTGAATCGTTCAAGGGAGATGATCTGACAACATCTACAGATGGAGGTGACTCCTGAAATCTTCCCTTAGCTTCTGGGACAGTTGGATCCATGGAGTTAACGCAAAGGCAGTTTTAATATAGAAGAAATAAATACTTGGGATCATACAGCACGAGGAAACTTCAGTCTCATGCCACAAATTATTTATTGGGAAAAGAAATGCAGTGATGAACTTGCTTTTTAAAAATAGTTTTAAAATGACATCAGTAAATTGAGAAAGTTTCTGCATATTAGAACTCTTACCCTCCAGTTCACTGGATCGGAGAATATAGCTTACTTATGAAACATCCATGCTTTGTTGTAAGATTATTTAATGCTTAAAACATGATAGCTGTCTCTGGATGAAGGAATGTTGACAAAAAGTAAGGAAATGACAAGAATTAATCCCTGGCCAATCCTGCTTTTGGTATTGACTTTAGCACAACAGAGTTCTCAGAGCAGCTCCCAGCCAGCTGATGGCATACATCCTCTTTTCACAAATGTTTTTCCTTAGTATAGTCTTACACGGTAATATTTATTATGTCCCTCCCAAATCTGTTTTTGAAGGATTCTAAAATAACTGTGTAGAAAAAAAATAAAATCTTCTAAGTATCTTAGCGGTATCAGTAAACACTGTATAAAAATCTTTCATTATAAATTATCGCTGTTCAAAACAATGAGAAGGTTGTTGCTATAAACACACTTCTGTACCAATTCCACACCACATAATTATCTCTCTCAGTGTAGTCACTACCAGCAGGAATTAAAAACTGGCATCACAAATTGAATGTCTGCTTTTGGAGATAGAAAGAATCCCTTGTAAACAAAGATCAGTAATATATTACAGATAATACACTATGACTTGCCACAGAACAGCAACGCCACAAAATATGCTCTTCTTTTAAAGATCTTAATGCTTCTTTTGCTATGATCTTCTTTCCAAGCAGAATTTCCAAAGAGGGTTTGAGATATGTTTGTATAACAGCCGTATGTTCACGATACACTTATGAGAATTCAACAAACTCATCTGTCCAGGAAACATTTTGTCTATTTCCTATCAAAGACATTAATTCCTGACAAAGCTCAAGTTAACACAAACATCATCAACAACAAAAACACTAACATAAAAAGCCAGTAAGGACAAAAATATATTTGAAAAAACCCCAGTGTTTTTAAACAAGACTTTAGGAAGTTAAAGAAGTAACTAAAGAAGCAGGAACTAAAATAACAAATCTAGGGAATACAATCTATTACCTGTAGTTATGCAAACAACTACATATTTGTAAATTGAGTTACACATCTTTGCAGGTGTCTGCACAAAGTGGATTATTTCAGGCAGTCAAAATTGCACAATACTGCAAGCACTTAAACAGATGCTGAAAAAGTCAATTTTTCATGCTTACTCAGTAACTTGGCAACACTCACAAGAATGTAAGAAGTATTTCTATTTCAGGAGCTATATGATTTTATGTCATAATTCCTTGAATTCAACATTAATGTGGCATCTATCCTCCATTTTCTCTCTGGCTCCTAGTTCGAATTGCCTGACTCTCTTAGATGCTGCAGAGTTGGACATGCTGGAGAAGTGTATATGGAGAAGCCAGAGAATTCTCCTATTCCTCTTTCACTAAAAAAATAGAATCAAGCTCTCAGTAACTAGGTGACAAGGTACAGGCAGGTATTTACCCTTACCTTTCCAGATGAGAAAGAATGGAAGTCCGTCCTGAGAGCCCATAACTCAGATTGCCATTGCTCAGGTTCAGGCTGATTGCCCGAGATTTGCAGTGCCATCTTTTGTATGAAGGAGAAGTTCTGCTAAATTTTTTTCAAATGCTAGGGAAGGAAGAGCCCATTAAGGACAAAACTTAACTACCAGAGTTATCAGTAAAAGAGTATTTAAAGAAGTTCACGGAGCTGTTTGAATCTACTTTTTGTGCCTACATATCCAAACAAATCAGAACAAACTACTTTGGCATCAAGATTCTTTTCAAGAAATGTTTTGAGAATAATCTGGGTATTTCTGTTAAGTCAAATTAACTTATGTTCATCTTATTGTTACCTTTTATGTCTAATACTTTCCTTCAATTTGAAGAACGTAAAAAATTCCGAAGATGTTAATTGCTGTTAATGACTATTAAAAACATTCAGCCTAACCAGTCACACAATTTTACAAAAAAAACTTCTTTCATATTAATTTCAATAGGAAGCTCTGTTCTTGTACAAAGATATGACCATTGTTTTCTTAATTCACTTATCACCTTCAACCTTAACAGTACCTAAAACTCATCACAAAGATGAAACACAAGGTACGTCAGCATTCTGATGACATCTACATCCTCCTCTGCTTAGGCCACTGAGACGTCTCTTTACAAGCTGCTTTGTCAGCTTCTGGTTTACAGAATTTTGACCTAATAGTGAAAGCAAGAACCACATTAAGTGTCATTTAACTCAAAAGCCAAGTTAGGACCTATGAATTATAACAGCTACTCTATTTCCATTTAACAATGGAAATACGGTAATGACAAAGCAGAAGAGTAAGGGAATCTTCTCTTTAGAACAATTTATTATGAGAACAGTTTTCCACAGAAGTAATATTTATAGTATTTTTCATTACCACGTTGGTGAGAAATATTGAGTAAAAGATAACAGAAACACTGCAATGATGTGGAGGAGCTAGGATGACACATACAGCTGAACAAAGAAACCCATATGGGCAACAGAAACTATAGATATTATAGCAACAGAATGTATAATCAAGTAGAAAAGAAGCAGAATATTTATTGGAGAAGCTTATTTCAGTGAAGCTCTCTGTCCTGTGAGTGTCCCAAAAAGAGCAGGCATACAGGGGACAGTACATAATCGGGGTCCTAGAACTAATGACTGGAATTCTATTTTTCTCAAATACACTTAAGAACTCACAATCACACAGATAAACTTAACTAAAATTATAAATACAAGTAAGCAACAAATTAAATATGTATTTTGAATTCACATTTGAAAGTTCACCCATAAATTTAAAATTTGAATATTTAAGTATGTGGTTCTCCAGTCCTATTATGACAAGGGTTTGCATCTTAAAAAGAAGAAATTCATTATGCAACTCAAATTACTGAGGTTTTTTATTTGAATAAGCATTTTTAACCTAGATACTTTATCAAAATATAACCAGTCTCTTTTAAACATCTTTAATCTGTTCATAGACATAGCCTCAAATTGTTACTACATAAAAATGTTTTACGGAAACAAGGCCTCAGAGTTATTAAATTGCTCTCAAACTTAGTTGTCCCAGGAAAAGTAGAGAATTACCAGTGAAATTACTTTAGCAGTAGGATAAAATACCTACTGACTATGACAAAGACTGTGGAATTCATCTGCTGATGGACACACAGTGCAGCAGGTTTTATGACTATGAACTCAGTCTAGTGAAAAGAAATGGTTTACATACTCAGAAGCTAATCTTTTTGATGCTTAGAGCCATACTAAAGAATGCATCACCTCCCAAGCAAAAAGGGAGACAATTTGCAAAAGCGAGGAGCGTGTTTCCACCTTCTGAAGACTAAAAAAAGGTCAAAATTTCCCTAGAATTAAAGTAAAATAAAGAAAAATAAGTAAAATACAATAAAGAAGGAAAGGAAAAGGAAAAGGAAAAAAAGGAATAGGAAAATCCTGTTTAAAAAAGAAAGGCTAGAATTGCACGGCACTTGGCAAAGGAGACAAAAAGAATGCATTTGGGTTTTTTTTATTTCATCAAAGTAGCTATATTTCACATAGAATTGCAAAACAAGAAAATATTTTAACACATCTTTTTATTATCCTGCCAAACCTGGACGCCATAGAATGTTCTAAACATCTGAAAATTGTGAAAAACTTTAAAATGCAACATGTTGCAAAGCCTTAGCAACAGTAACCACCTGAGTAACCTTTGGAATAATTCTGTACCAAAGGTATTACATGTGCATTTATTTATGAAGTGTAAACAAGCAGTCAACATTTTTATGACTTAGAATTGAGTTGTATAATGTGTGCACTGCTAGTGAACCCAAAGATTTTGAATGCAATTTCAGTTAGCATACAAAATTAACCTTTCATATAAGTGCCTACTTTTCCCCTAAGATGTCTTTCCTGTCAAATTTCTCAAGCAATTTGGGCAATGCTTAGTGTTTTAGCCCATCTGAATTATGCATACACCTACACATTCCATAATGTAACTAAGGAATGTTTGCAATTCTTGGGCATGATGCAAATTTACTATAAATAATTGTAAAAACCAACCAACCATAGAGAAATAAAACACATATACTGAAGTTAATCCCACACATTCTTTCTTCCACCGTCTCAATACAAACAGTAACTATCTTGTATTTAACATAATAGGACAGAGAAAATTTAGCCTGAGAGTACTCAGACTGGTTAAATATAGATAAACATCAATGATAGGATGAAAAAAAACCCCCAGCTTTCTTCTTTAAAGGTCACTGTGTAATAATTCTTTCGGTGTCATTAGCAAAAAAGCTACACACCAGGGCCAACTCCATATGGATTACAACTGAACTCAAACAGCATTATCTGTGTCCTATTGTGAGTTCAAATTTAAATGCAGATTGCTGCTGTTTTGGGGAGTGGGGGTTGTCTGCTTCTTTGCTTTGCAAGAAAAGAGGAGGAGAAGAGTGAGAAAAAGGAGAAAAGAAGACAGCTATCATATAATACAAATGTTGTTAATCATGATCTGAGACACTTACTTGGTTCCTATTCCTGTACCTTAATGACTTCCAGTCCCTACATTGTTCCACTCTGATATGAAGAGGAACAGAAAGCCCCTAACAAACCATGTGGAAAAATCCATTCCATTTTCCATAAATACGAAGATAGCGTACTAATCACTGTACTCCTCAGACTTATGTTAGTAAGTACTTCCAACTTCAGCCTACTTCTTCCTGAAAATGTCACTGACATTAAGATGAATATTCTCAAATCATGTTTATAAGCCCCATATTGTCTGTGAACTTTTGAGAGAGATTTAATGGCAGGGTGCTAATGAAAAATTTACATAGGATTTTCATTTCACAAGCTTTTCTACCAGAAACCTCACTACATGTATTTACTGTCAAAGCACAAAGACTTCCATGGAATTATGCTAGTTGTTACAGCTAGGGAACTAAAATTGCACAAAATCTGGAAGAACAAAAAAGTCACTTTCATGAAGAGTATCAGCTTATTGTTTAATTTAACGGATACACTTGTTAAATAACAATCAGTCCATTAACATCTTATGAATATAAACAGAAACTCTTTTAGTTGTATATTAATTCTAATTGTAATTTTAGATATGCTACACGGTTTATACTGTTATGGGCAGTATATACACTTATGACAAAGAACTGATATAGAAAATGTTCTTTTTCTTTTTTCATTCATATCTAAATAGATATATCACCTGGAAACTGAGTGAGAAATTATTTATACTGTACAGGTTACTCTTCCTACATAATTCATAATATCTGTAGGATAACTTTCTTGCTTCCTCCTATCAGTTTGAGTTTTCTCCCATTAGCGAGACACCTCAATAAAAAGATGTCAGTGAGAAAGGTAGGAGAGAGAAAACAACCAGCCTGTCTAGCAGAGAATTTGATCTATCTGTCAAGCATTTGGTCAGCCTCTATGATAACCAAAGGAAACTTTGTAAAATCCTAGCTCTCCCCGCCTAGTAAATAAACATAAGACATTTTGGTGAGGATACAAAATAACATGCAATACTGAAGATGTGAAATACTTCAGATGTGAAAGAGGCAATGAGATCATGCTTGGCTCTTCTGTCAGTAAATCAGTCAGAATTGTCCTTGGGAGTACAAGGACTTTATGAAGAGTAGAGTCCTCAGTGAGTCGGACCAGACAGACTCATCATTGTTCAATGAACAACCCTTAGCTCTGAGCACAGAAACACACAGTACTATTAACTATTACTGCAAATACGGAACAGTGGCCTTCTAAGCACAATCAGCCTTTTTTTATAGATGTGACCATCAAAACCAATAATTTTCTCTGCAAATGGATGAGTATGACAGCAACCAACAGTCCTTTATTGTATCCATCTATTCCACTTCCAAAATTTCAGGGGACAGAAGCTTGACAAGCCTGTTTACACAGACAGACATGCAACTCCTCCCTATGCTGCGTGTCTGGAGCACAACAAACTTCCACCCAATCAACTGCCTTAAGTCTATGTGATTTGCAGATTTGAGTATGTATTGTACAATGTGGCAAGAGCTCTGAAACTTAAGTTACTAATACGAAATCCAAATTTGTCCTATAGCTATAATTGTATAGCTGGATTTAAGGGCTGTTGCCTGTCTGCACACTCATACATTTAAGTCAGAAATTCCCTAGTGGTCCAGAAAACCCCCAGCTAGATGAGACAACCAACACATTTGAAACATCACACCAACCTAGCCAGGGTGACTGAGCTCGTGGCCTCCTTCACAGCAATATATATGAATAATTGGTGCAGGAGTCTCCAGGTGAAAATTTCAGGCACTCCCTGAGCAGCTCCTACCAATTTGGACATAGCAATGTGTAGATTAACACCTTGTGTGGGGGATCTGGCTATTCCAGATGCTCCCCAGGCAGGTCCCACTGCAAAACTGGTCAAGCTGCACATAGGTACTTTTAAATAGTCAGTATAAGCCTGCAGATGGCATTCCTGCAGATGCAAAAGCAGTCACGTCAGACAGCCTTTTGTCCACAGTTAAGAGATCTTCTGTACGCAGCTGAAGATAATCAATAGCAATGAATGTTGTATATACTGAAGTGGTCACACAGGACCACGGGACAAACAGATTACAGGCATTCAGCAGAGCAGTTTGGTGAGTCTCCTTCTCATATCAGCTGTAGACACCCTGGTAAGGACCCCTGCAATGGAGACTTCTATAGCCAGCTGGCCAGCAACCAACAACACTGTTTGAGACATCTAATCCCCATGCTAATTTCACAACAGGTTTGTTTGTTTGTTTAAACAAACACTGTTTAGGAGTGTCAGAGTGATCAGGCACTCTGTGTGCACATAAAAAACTCACATTTTTCTTGTAACTGGAAGAAAAATCCATGCTTTTTCACCCTGATCTAAATTTTCCCTTTTCAAAATATCTCACTAAGTACATCCTCCCACAGTGTTTCAGCAAGTAGGAAAGTGGTGGAGCAGCCTAGCATCTAGAAGTAACACAGCTATCAGAATATAATGTTCATAGCGCTGGTATGAAGTAAGCTCTGTAGGCTGTAATTATTGAAGTGCCAGGCTGCCTGTCTTACAGAAGTAAACACATTTTATAAGCGACACAAAGTAAAGTTCCATTGGAAAGAGCTAATCACTGATTTCCAAACCAAGCCCAGCAAATTACTGATCAAAAATATTTTTGCCTTTTCACTAGTGGACTACCACCTTATACTGCCAACTATGGTCTTTTGAGTCCACTTGAACAAACAAAAGACCATTCAAATGAGCAAGGATTCAGAAGGTTCAGTAACACCTGAGAATCAGACCTACAAATTGTTGCCAGCAAGAGTGATAATGAAAATTCCCTCAGGGCATGCCCCAGGCAGGACAGACAGATCATTTCTTTAAGGAGTGAAAGAGAATATTTTTTCTTAGTTGCACTGGCTGTTGTGTCTCCTTCTCACACTTGTAATGAGATGGATCACCAGAGCTGATTTTGGGAAGAAATTGTTTCTTGCATCTAATTAGGAAAGCTAGATGGATGGGATGGATAAAGAGAACGGGAGCTCAACTCCTTTAGCTAGCTTCTAGGATTACTTGGATCTATGAACTCATACCTCCTCAGCAGTTTTAGGGTATTTTACATTAGCTACCTTGTTCCTGTCTGTTTTCCCAGCTGGCATTCAGTATAATCTGTCCTAAAGACTTAAACTGAAATAAAATTTGAATTAATTCATGGATAGGTGAGTAAGATTTAATGATCTACCATTAGCTAGATATATGCACACCTATATATGCACACACACACACATATATGAACAAATGGTCCCTTTTTGCCTTAAAATTTTAAATTGTATTTAAATATAAGGGGAGAAGGCATTTTCTGCTATGAATGTTTTATATTTAACCTTCTAAACTGCAGTAGAAACGTGCTGATTAGAGACACCCACGATCCATTTTACCCTGTTGCTAGTGAAAACAAGCCCTGCATTCAGAGCTATTTTTACTGTTAAGATTTGCATAACATAGCTGTGCTCTGACTCAGATTTCTGCAGATGAAGTAATTTTTTTTCTTCTTCATAAAATTTTCTAATTTGAGGGCCAAACAGTAAGATAACTCAAAAAACAGTTTTAATACCCCAGCTCAATTATTCTTCTTAGTTAGCAGAAAATAATACAAGTAATATACAAAGCTGTAACTCTAGTCAGTTTATAGAAGTATGTTTATGTCATGGATTCTCATAAAATTCCCTTTAATTAAATCACCTTATTCTTCAATGACCATGAGAGAAACTTTGAAGCAATATAACATCTGTTATTCTCCTGTACATATTTACATTAAAACACCAAGCATAGACAAATACACTTCTTAGCAGATAAGATCTCAATTTGCAGAGACAGAAATCAAATCCCTCTTCTATCTGCACAAGTTTTCTCATGACAACACTCATTTTTGCTTTCCCTAGTTTTATTAAAAATGGGATAGCAGGAAGGAGGTTGATGAAATCTTAACTAATCCTAACAGAAATGGATATAGTAGGAGAATTCTGTCAAAGGCTACTAAATGGTGTATTTGGCTCAGGAAGTCCTCAGCAAAAATAGCTGAAGACTGCCAGGATATCAGAAAAGCATGTGTAGATGGTTTCCCAGTTCTGTGTTCCTCCCTAGACATTCGATCTCTGAACCAACACTACACGGCCATCCCTTTTGTTTGATGATTTAGGGATTTCTACTCACTGAGGCTCACGAAAGCATGGGAAAAAATCACAGACAAACTCTTCCCATTATACACAGCCCTTCTTCTACTATACAGTAAAAATTTAGTCCCACTTCCAGTACAGCTCAGAAGGCAACAAAGGCCATGACTTGAACCAACTTATAATCAGCATTCAACTTATGATGTCATATCAACTACTGCAGTAAAACTCTTGTATCATTGATCTGTTCATCAGAAAGAATACGTGGTTTCATCATTGTGTCATTTTCTAGAAAATGATACGATTTAAAGCCAACACATTAATTCAAAATGTGTTGTATGAACATTTTGATCTGTCCAAACAATATAATCATTAGCATTTAAGTCTGGCTGTGAAGTACCAGGAAAAAATATTAGGTCAAATGCCTTATTAGTAAAAATTTCATGTTATTTCACAAAATGCCACAGATAGTTTTGTCAATAGTTTAAATGTTAGTAAATAGTGACCCTCTAGCAGAAATTTTGTCTTTAATAGAGTAAGCTCCAGAGTACCTGAACAGCAGCAGTATTAAATCAGAATATGAACAGCAATAATAAGCAGGAACCAAATAAACTGCATGACCCCATCGCTGCACCTTGCTTTTTCCTTCTCTCCCACTTTGAAATAAGGCTGTCAGTGCTGAAAATGTGATCTTTTAATTACACTTTCTAAAACAGTTAGCAGGATGTGGGGGCTCTCTAATATCCACACAAATGTTTTCCAGGAACTGCTGCAGGCATGCCAACTGAAGGCACCTCAAGATGTATTTATTATAGTATTATTTGAAGCATGCATTTTTAACGTGAATTTTCTTCAGATAGTAATTAATCCGAAACAGAAGTGCTGAGGTATATGATGTTTCCTCAGAAAAAGTACAACCTGTTGGACTGCTGCACTAAAACAACTAGAACACAATGTCTTCATTGTGTGTCTGGAAAGAAAGAGGAATAAAAACTACTCAAAGGGGCAAATGCTTAGCTACTATCTGCAGTAACTATTAGGACAACAATATTTAATATTAACTCTTTCCCTGTACATGGAAAGTGTATAATTTGTAACAATTACACTACACATTTAATAGCTATTATCTTTACTGATTAAAGAATTTCCTCCAGAAGCACTATTTTGAAGAGAAGAGATACATAAGAGTGGATTTCATTACCTACTCAAGTGGAAAGCACAATTTCTGCAAAAAGACTGAACTAAGCAAGGATGTACCTGCAGCAAAGGCAGAACTATCACACTGGAAGCTGTCCTTTATCCAGTGGACAAGAAACAGCAAGCAGCCCAACATTAAAGCGATTGTGCACAGGAAATGAGGGTAGCTTTAATAGTTTTCAAAAGATACTAGGGCGAGTTGCTTTTTTTCCCACTCTGTAATGCCAGTTACTTTCTTTAAAATAAATAAATTAAATATATGGCAACTACAACATACATGTTAATCACATGGAACCAATTTATGAATACATATGAAAAAGCAGAAGAGGAATATACTTAAAATGAAAAAAGCTTTTAGTAATTTATATTTTATCATGTTTTATTTTTAATTTTAAGCAAGCACATATTATTTGAGTACCACAACATATTCACGGGTTTTGGCCACAGCTACCACAAAAGAATGTCAGGAGGTTAATTCCCTGGGAATGAAAAAGTTCCTCTCCTTAACTCGAAAGATTAGGGAAAAATATTAATTCAGAGGTTTTGGCCACGTACCATCAAGTATTAAGATATTTTTTTTATAGTGTGATGGCCTTCTGGGCCTCCTGTCATAGTTACCTGTCTGAAAGGGAGGCTGTTAAAGATATTTCTACTTCTTTTTTCTATGCCAGTAAAAGCTCAGTAAGAACCTCAACAGCTTTACTACCAACTGGTACTAGATCAAGCTGAACATTAAACAGATGGAACATATTACTAATAAAAATGTTTACCAGTTAGTCATTCAAGGATCCCTGCTGAATCCAACCATGATGTATGTTTGCTGCAACTGATATAGAGAATCAAGAGGCTCTTCTTCAATAACAGTCTTCTGACTAAAAGTTAAAACGAAGTTCAAAGGGGTACAAGGGCAATTTTGCTCAGTCAGACATCTGTGACTATGAGCTTGAGTCATCACATGAATTAGTGTCTGTACTGAAAACTGCAATGTACAAATGATTTTACAGAGTTTTTCTGTTTTAAATGCTTCTCTAAATCCAATGTGAATTGTTTTAATCTGTACAACAGTAGATCAATCTGTATTTTTGCTGACCAAGGAACAGTCACTCTTAAATTGCTAACATAGATCGAATTCTGGAAGAGATTCAAGTTGTACTGCAGCTTTCCATAATGTTTTAATTGTCATCTCTTAGCCAGAATTTTTCTTTGCATGTTCAAATGACAACACCAAGTATCAAAAGATTCAGAAAACAAAGCATTTCCTTTCAGAAACTGGCAAATAAATAAATGTCTATATGTTGTTTTTCAACACAGAAGCCATTTCAAATCATTAAATGGTTATTATTACTCCAAATGTGTTGACACAATTGCTGAAGTCAGGCCTTAAATGAACATGATTTTTTTATGTTCATGAGCTAAAACTGTGTTATTTTTTTATTCTATTATTTACAAGATCTGCAAACATTATTACTGTGTTACACAAATTAATAGCTATGACTCCTTTAGACAGGCTGTCCAGAAAACAGCAACATAATTTGAACTAATAGGGAAAGACATGCTAGGGCCTCACTAGAACAGACGTTTTGAATGTGGGGGGAAAAAAACAATCCTCTGTGGATTATATTGACGATATTTAAATAGGACTAGATCTTCCTTTCCATGGAAAGAGAAAAACAGTGCAGATGAAACTCAGCAAAACCACATTAAGAAACCCTTGAAATTTATGGTTGGTGCTACTCCTCAGCAGAAGCAGAAGCAGAATGAAAGTGCCTTTGCACAGAGAACTGGTAGAGTTCTAGGAATCTATATATGGAGATAAACTTATAATTCTATGTGAACTTGTTTCAAGCCTCCCATTTTAAGGTGACTGCAGAAATGGGAGACACTTTGTTTTCAGGATTGCTGCTACTGCAGGTATACTCAGTATAATGGCATCACTCACCGGGCACCCGCGACAGCTGCTGATTTGACCAACGCCAAAACACTCTAAAGCCAAAAGCACAACCTGTGATACCTTGATCAAGAAGGACAAGCCTCAAATGAAATTAATTTCATTGGTACAGAGGGGAACTGGTAATGAACGCTCCCCAAGAAGCTACATACATACTTATCTGTGGCCTTCTCACTATATGCAGAGGCATTCCATAGCGAGATGTAAATATTAATGAGTCCATAGAAATGTTATCACAGTTCCTTTTCCTCATCAGAAATATTCTCCTTATTTAATTCAAGTGGACTAGAAAAAAAGGGAAAGGAAAAGATGGGAGTATGGTACCATACAACCTCAAGCTTTATATACTGATTTAGATAGCTTTTGTCCCCCTAAAGTACAAAATAAAAACAAATCTGCACAACAATACTTTTTTTCCATTTGAGATTTACCATTAAAAATATATGACTGAATATGTCATATACCATATGCATGGTGCCTTTTGGAATGCTTTGACAGAGACTCTAAGACACAAACCACCTAAGTAGTAAATGCTATGTATCAGTTAAAAAAAAAGGTAAATAAATTTTAGATACTTAATTGCTTTGATTGTTCATTCTGTCTTCCTAATTTATAACTTCTTATCTCAAACTTCAAGTATTGCTACCATGATAATCAACAGAAGCTAAAAACCAGAAAGATGTCTCTGGCATAAGCAAAAATTACTTCCCAACATAAGTTTACATAATGAAAGTGAGTATTTATTCAATTTTATTTTATCTGTCTAAGAATTAGGATCTAGGATCAAGTTGATTAATTCATTGACTCTAGAAGTAACACTGGATGACCATCTTGATCAAAAAGCTTCAGGAGATATCTAAGGAAGATACTGAAGATAGTGGAGAGAAATATGAGAGTGATTCATCACACCATAACTGATCACAAAGGTTGCTTCAAGACTGAGTCTTACTGTTAAACTTGAGATGATCAAAGATAGAAAAGTCACACTCTGCTTTAAATCAGCACTTAAATATCACCTAAAAGCTATTCAAATCCAAATACATTCCTCATACGCACAAAACAGTACTAAAAAGCTGAAGAACTCAGCCTACATTACTGTAAATTACACACTGCAGCCACACAGAGTTAACAAATGAACAACATAAATATGTTTTAAAATGTGCTTCAAAACAAGTGGAGATGTGCTACTGAACTGTGGACCGACAGCTGGCAGAGGAAAGCAAATCTACCTCATATTCATATCCTAAATTCCTTATTGGCCACTTTCTTCTACTGTTACTACTACAATAAATTTCAGTGTTATTTAGAGAAAAGCCTCTGGACGTTCTCAGAAAAGCTTAAAAAACTGTTAAGTTTGTAAAAAAAAAAAATTGTTTTTGATCTCTTTTCTTGTACCAAATATTGCCTCTCCCTAACAATGCACAGCAAGTTGTGAAGTTCCCCAGGCTACATTCCCATTGAAACCAAAGTGACTGCCTTAAACCCTGACCTGATGATGCAGAGGGCTCAAAAACACCACTGGCATAAAGAGCTGCACTCCTTTACCTCTTTTCAACACTCCCATCTGCTTTTTCACCATTTTCCTGTTTCATCAGACTAAGCCCCTGATGCTGTTTAAGGTGCAGACCCACAAATTTCTGTGATGGCACAAAAAAAAAACTTCTATGCCACACAAATTATTTAGATTCTGTGTGCAAACAGCTATAATATTGTGGGTTAAATTTTGTCAACAGGTATAACCTTCAGCAATGGGGAAAGACAAAGATACAAGGCACCTTTCAGGTGCAGAGGCTACTCCTCAGAGGTTCTTCTGTGTGAAGAGATGACACGTTTTCCTCCTGATTTCCTCATGCACCCTGACACAAAAGCAAGTTGCTAGCAATTTAGAGAAACGTTTGCAAGTGCACCTGAGATTTAGTAGCTCCTTCAGAGGTGAAAAAATTATTCTGGAAAGTAGCCTTGATCAAAACACGCAAACTAAATTATAACCTTGTCCTGTTGTTTGCTGTTGGAGACAAAGATTGATCAGCAACAGCCAAAATACCCCTTTAACAAAACATGACAAAATCATGCTTTTGTGGAATAAACCTTTCAAAGATTGCAAATCTGCTGAAATACACCTCTTCCTCCTTCTCCGTGAAGCTGGGCAGGCTTGTGCCTGTGAGGTAGATTCTATGAACCCAAAACTGTACCACAATATAGGGATGGCATCAGTACCAGTGTTCTCCAGAGCTCTGTTCAATTACTAAAACATCACTGAGGAAAGTTACCACTCAGATCTGCCTAATGCAATAATATGTATCTACAATTACTGAGCAGTAAAAAGACACTACAGAAAGTCTTTTAATTGCTGATATTTTTTTGATAAAGGCAATCAGTGTATGCTTTCAAACGTTTAATTTGCCTGTGCCTGTATAATCCATGACTTCATTTTGCATAACCCTTCATCTCAGTCCCCTTTTGGATACGCTAACCCATAAACCACATGCAAAGTTTAACGTACATCAAAAAATATATCAGTAACTTTACTCTCATGAGGAATCTCAATCTGTGTAAATGACAAAGTAAAAACCGCTGATGTCATACATAATATTGTAGCAGGAGTGCTGTAGCATGACACATTCTAAACATACCTAGGGGACCAACTACAGAGAAACCACACCTGAAGGGCTTCTGTGTCTGAACATGTACCTGTTTTCCACCCCCTTGTGACTTTCCTCATCACTCTAAGCATTTCTTCTCTCAGCAAAACTCATCTTCCTCACAGATAACCACTTACATAGGCAATTCAAATGGTTAATTTGGAAAAGCCTTCTCTTCCATGTCCATGCCAGACCACTGCTGTTTTCAGCATAGCTCATGCATGTGTGCTGAAGTTAACAACACTGAAATGTAGGCCTGGAACTGTAACTAGTTCTTTCCTCAACCCTCTTAACTTGCACCTTCTTCTCCCTCTATTTTATTACAGCAGAGAAAAATAACACTAATTTTGCATGAATAAACAATATCTGGTTTTCTCCATCAGCTTCAGTAGTATAGATAATACTACTTCATTCTGTTTGTGCTACAAATACCTTTCTAAACTGACAGTCTGACAAATTAAATATAACCAGGGAAAAATTGACTCTTATTCATCTACTCATATAAGAACATTTAAATACTATATATATTTTTTTCTGTCAACTTGTAATATTTGGCTACATTATCATGTGAAGGAACTCAAGAAAAAGCAACTGAATGGCATGATGTTGTACCACATGGTGCCATCTGTTGAATGATTGCGGCTCACACCATTACACAATATTATTAGATGGTTGTCTCCAACATGTAGTGGAAGTCATTCTGGCTCCCATCCAAAGTTTAACAGGGACTTTAACCTTCCAGACAGCACTGACTGCTGTTAGCAAGATACAGCCTGATGGAGATCCTCATAATTTAGACACATAATGTTCTTCAGTCACTTTTAGAAAGTGAAGATCCTAAGGTCATTTCTCACTGAAAGGTAGTACACAGAGAACTAATATAGGAGGAAAGAATGAAGAACACTCAAAAGTCCTCCTCAGGAAGGATGTGGATTACACATGGGATCTCAGCAGAACAGCAAAAGACCTCAATTGTCATTACTCAGAAGAAATCAGTGATGTTATGCATTAGTAACACAGAAATTATGTTCATAAAGGGAGTATTTTCCCCATTCTATACAGTAAAGCAGCATTTTATGATCCTTATAATATTTAGTATGACACAGAACTGATCCAAAGGCTATATGTAGTTATAATAAATGCCACATTTCTGCTTCACTGCCTCACAGCGTCAACAAGTCAGAGCTGGAGACGGCTGGCTCCAAGCCTATCCTCTCCACAGTGACCAGTTACCAGCTTCAAGATTAGAGATAAACCCCATTCACTACATATTTATGCAATACATTGTATGAAATACAGTATCTATTCACAAGATGAGATTCAGTGATGTTTTAACCCTGCCATGTCAGCTTCCATGGGAATATATCATTCATTCATTAACAAAATATTTTCTTCATAGTCAAGAATCAGGCTAGCCCTTCAGTATTTATTTAGCAGCTGGTAAACTGTTCTTTCTAGTCCCTACTAAAGGACCTTAGGACTTCAGTGGAAAGACAGAACGAGTCTGTGAATTTCAGGAAACTCCTGGGATGGAGCTGACAGTGAGTGGCACCTCCAAAGAGCAAATAGCTTCAGATCAGGGAACTGTCCATTGAAAGGAACATCTATGATAGTGGACATCTTAACAAGTTGCAGCACAGCTGTAAGGGCTGTATAAATACCCTGGGGCAGTTTGCTGACTGATAAAACAAAAAAAGAACTGAAGAATGGCGTTAAAGGCCATGCAAATGTTTACGGTTTGGGGGTACACGGGAGAGTTTTTTTCCCATATCAACCTCTATTTAGTAGTCATGTCAATAGTTTTTCCACTAAAATAATTTTTTATTTTTATTTAAATGATTATAAAGTAATTTATTAATTTTTTATCTTAAAATTTGTTCAAAACGTAACAGGTGAACTTGATTACATCAGTTTTTCTTCCAGATCTTCTGGAAAGCTCCCCAGAGACCAGAAACACACAAATGAGAGTACTGGGCCTCTAAGACTCCCATCAGTACCTGCATGCTCAGTACCTGAGGAAAGGGATGCAACAGATTGCAGGGGGCTCCCTGCCTGGTGCTCCTGACCTGTCTAGGAGCAGCCAGTGTACTCGGAGAGAACCATTTGTTCTTAACTTCTAGCCCTAGTATTCTGGGAATTCTGCATGACTAAGAGAAGCATTTGAATACTGAAGATACCGCCCCAGTGTTTTTGAACACGTTAGCATATATACTTTTGCTGGTGGGAATGATGATTTGTTACGTTTAAAAAAAAAAAAAAAAGTCTATGTAATCCAGAGGTCACATCAGCATCAGATATCTGACAGAAGGGATGATCATCCCCACACAAGGTTCCCTAGAACCCAACCTTCAGGCTAGAAGCTCCTTGAGGCAAAGACAAACTGTCTTTCGTGCTGTGGAAGTACTGAGCACTCTGAGTTCATCATAAAGCAATAACCCAAATCATTTCCTACACAAAAACTCACAGAGTCACATGCAATATCACAGCACTGAAGAAAGACATTCTATTGCTGCAGCATTATCTGGTTAGAAGCCTATACCGGCAGCAAAAAATGATAAATAGTAAAATATCATATATTTTGACCTCAAGCTATAGCCAAAGTCTTCATAGCACAATATGATTGAGAGAGAAGATGCAGAATTTTAGAGAGACTTCACATTTGCTAGCTTAAGCCATTGTAAAATTCCTACACAGCTGGACAAAATGTAGTGGATAAAAGCTGAAAATTTTCCTTCTCTGAAGTACACTTTCTCTTCCTTGTGTGTAAATGAGATAAACACAGCTGTCTTCCCATTGCCTTTTTTGCATCTTTGACTGTGGTGCTTATCTCATTTGAAGACTGGTATACACAGATGAGCAGCTCAGAACCTCCTGCCCCCCCCACTTTTAATTTTGGATTAGCTAGTGCACTAGAGGTCATCTGAAGAAGGAAGACGTGTCTGTTATCATATATTTTAGGCTTATATATCATTTCTGTAATTTAACTCTTAAACACCTTCAAAGCTCACATTATTCAAACTGTTTATGGAGTCCCAGATATTATTTTCTTAGACTACTTTTAAGTTAGGGCACAAACCAAACCAAAGAAAGGTTGCTTCCTGAAAAATGAACACAGAGAATACATTACAGATACACAAATAGTCTTTGTTTAACGAGGAATTGTGTCTCAAGAAGATGCAGATATATGACAAACAGACTACCTAATAAAGGTAATACTAAAGAAAGTTAACCATGATCTATCTGATCATCACACAATTGCTGAACATTCATTTATTAGTATTGCAGCTTCTCCTTTAAAACATGAAGTTAAAGCTGGACACTGGATAGTCCTGAAGAAATTTTTTTCTAAGCATTTCTTTCCTCAGACCCTTCCTTTTCTCTCTCTTTTCTTTCCTACACAAGTACTACCATTTGTTCCCACCTCACCAGGTCTTTCCCTACTGCAGGCAGAATCAAAGCACAGCACAAGGTTGTCCTGGGTCTGGCTAGGATGAGTTAGCTTTCTTCAGCACAGAACAAGAGAAAAATCACAGCTCAGGAATATCCAGATTTTTTTATTTTAACTCTTGAGAAGACTGCTTTCAGCAAGCTAGAGGGCTTGAAAGCATTCATTAGTCCTGAGCTGTGCCACACACTGCATCACGCGAGTGCCATCTTCCCACTTCCCACTCATGGCACACATGACTCAGAGCCGTCACTGCAGGGACACATCGGCACTTAGGTAATTTAAAAATTCTAATTTAACTGTCTTAATGCTTAGACATTGTCAGCTTAAGCCAAATCCCTTCCTCACAGGATTTTCTGCCATGCGCATGTCTCTCTATATTAGCAACTGAATTTTAACTACATCCAAGATCTTGGTTTCAACATGTCTGTGACATTAACTTCTCTCATTAGCCAATTCAGGAGTGACAGATGCAGCGTGGTCAGAGGCAAAACTCCACAGTGAGCATCTACATTGGCTATTAAGTACCAATGTTATCAGAAGCAAATCTCCCATTTTCCTGGGTGATGGCAGTTCATTCCAGTTGGGTATAACATCCTTAGTAATACAGAAAATGCCACAATCACAAAGAGGTAATATTTGTAAGAAGCTGATGTGTTTGATACCCTTCACAGCAGGAAGGTTAAATGACATGGAAAGGTCTTGCTAACCTTATGAAAGATATTGAAGAAAACTTTAACAAAGGAAACATCTTTCTTGATGGTGTGTACCTATACTGAAGCCCTATATGGGAAATCACATATAATTGGTCCACTGAAGCTTGATCAAGGTGAAGGTATTGCAATCTTAATCCTAGTCCTTCTAAAATATTTTGGCACTCCCTCTAGCCTCTTTGTTATTTTTATCCCCTATATTTTCTGTTAGAGGACGAGAATAGGTCTCAGACTTCTCAGTACACTATTTTACTGTAGATGTACATTTTTATTTTCCCTTTCTTGCCCTCAGTTGAACAACTGAGCCTCTGATTATAAATACTGACAGATTACATCCGAATGGGCAAATGGAAGAGCGTTTGCCAGATCTTCCAAATTATCTTTGAGGAGCTTGAGAATCGGCATCCAAATCTCTGAATAACAGCCTTCTGTAGCACTAAAAAATTCCTGATGCTTTAATACCTTAGATTTTCACATTGCAAATCATCAGATTAATAAGTGAGATTTCATGTACAGTTCTGTCAGTTCTGTATCAGACACATTAATCCCATTGTATTTCTAATAGGCATGGTGAGATCAGCAGAGAAGAGCTCCATCTTTCCAAGTCCAAAATCGCTCCTGGCTCTTCTCCTCTGCAGACTCCTAGTCCACCATCAGAGTCCTGGAAACTTTTTACATAGTGAGCTTTTTCTCCCAATTTCAAAAAGTTCATAGTGATGAGCAAGCATTACGTTTTAACTGCTGAGGAACTGAGACATAGATGGATACTAAGCAGCTTGTTCAAACTCATGTTTGCTAAGAATCACATCAAAGAATGTCAAGGAAGACATATCTCACCTCCAGCAATCAGAAACACAGTCCCCTTTCCTGAGCATGACCTATGAGTACCTGATCAATGACAAATAGAGAGGTTGTTCAAGAAGCAAAAATACATTTGGCTGGTTTATTTGTTTTGACATGGAAGGATGGAAAAGAATGGAAGACAGAAAGAAGTTAGTCCTCCTCAGTAGACAATTTCTTGTCTACTGTAACAGACATAAGAAGATTTCATTTACAATTCAATGGCTCACAAGCAGTTAAGTCTCAGTCCAGTTGCCAGTGAACAGAACCCAATTTTGCAAGCCTTTCCCATCATAACACTCCATTTTTTCCCCTCTTCGTTTGTGAGCTTAAATAATTGGTCCCAGCTTACAGAACTGAGATTAATTTCATAAAGATGTGTTTCAGTTACTATCTGTAATTGGAGCACTTCCATATGTGAGGTAGTGTAACAACATAATTTTCTACCTTGAGAAGAAATAGAGTAGAAAATAAGTTTGCCAGGGATCTTTCTTCACCGATAAGTAAGTAGCAGTTATTACATCAGAAATATCATCTCCAAGTGCAGGCTCAGAGTTTTAGCTCATAGTTATAAAGTACCACATAACAGAAGCATAGAAGAATAATTTTATTTTTTGAAAGTGAAGTGTTATGAAATTCTTCTTTTGCTTTCATTTCCAAAATTATCCAATTTGTGACAAAAATAAGTATTTTTCTATGCTGTAACTTCGGTAGAAATGTCTTCATAAATAACCATGCCTAATGTACTGTACAGACTGAAATACAGTATCAGCAATATCTTTATGGTAGCATGAAAAGTTCCACAGCCATTACGAGTTTCCAGTAGATAATCATAAGAAAAATGATATTCAGGATTTTGTAAGAACAGCTAAAAATACTAACAAAAAACCTCCTTACTTTGATAGTTAATATTTACTAATATGACACTTCGGTAATTGCCAGGTGAATAATGCACACTTTTAAATGCTTTCCTTCCATTGGCTTATTTAAAATTAGATTAAAGAAAAATTCTCCTAGGAGCCTGAGTTTTGCTTTTAAATCATAGGCAACTCTTTCAAGGCCTGAGTTAGAAACAAAAAATGTCATTTAGAAGCTTCACAAATAAAACTGATAGGGTTATTACTGTTACAAAGGCTAACATATATAAATACAAACATTATCAACATCAGCAGACAACAGGTCAACAGTGCAGTCCTGATTTCAAAATATAATTAATAGGAAAAGAAAGCATCACCACGATGAGCACTTAAGCTATAATGAACCCTCCACTGCTCACCACTGGAAATACTTTCTTATCAGTTAAAAGCTTGATTCTGTTACATTGACTATAGCAAGGAAAATCTTGTCCCCACGGAAGCTAAGTTCAAATTACTTCCGTAGGACTGGAGCACATACATGTATCGCATTTTCATTCACTAGATCAACCATTCTTGAATTTCAACATTTGCAGTCTTTGCCATTCAATAATAATTACTTAAAGCTTCTAAAATAATACAATTGGCTTGAAATAATTGCAGGATTTCAAATAACATCAGAGGTTTTTATTAATAGTCACATTTAACCTTCCAAAGATCATCTTTTAAGCTCTTCACTGAAACCAAAGGATGGTACCTTCAACTTAACATTTATCAGAAAGTATTACATAACAATGTGCTTTTTGGAAACAAGAGGCTTTTAAAAACCACCAACACTGTGAACTAGTTACGGTATCTGCAAACAGCACATCATATCAGTATGATACGACATCAATTATGACACGTCCTGAAGATTCCACATGAAGTTAGGGGGAATCATCAGCTCCACAAATTTCAAAACTATCGTTAACTCATTTACTGATCAGTGGTCATTTACTCATAACGCTGCCATGTCCAACATCAGTTCCAGTTCCACTGCCTGTCTCAGGTAGCTGGAAAACAGCCACAGGGAGATATTCTCTCCATTTCTCCCTTCTTCACTCAGAACTGTCAGTAGGCAAATAAAACGGCCTTATCCCAGTGGTTCCCATCGGACTATCCCCAGGCTGGCAGGCAGAAGAAAGTGGAAACTCTTCTGCTTTTGATGGAATGCAAGGAAAGAGTGGGTCAGCAGTGATTTACCTCGGAAAACTTTCACAGTTTGACAGAAAAGGAGCAATAAGAAAGGATGGGGAAGTATTCTCTGCCTCTTTTAGCTACACTGACTGAGAGATCAGTTTTAGGAGATGGGCTGACGGGAAAAAAAGCCAGCTAAAGAAGACAGCCATTTCCTCCAGGCAGCATAGACATTCACAAAAGTTGCAGCTTTCCCAGCTGTTGACAGACTGGTATAAACTGAGGTATAACAAAGAGCTCAGTATTTGTGCATACACAAAAAAATGAGTGAGAGATGACAATAATGGATGCTACTACAGAGATAATGGTTGATCTGAATTACCTGCTGCCTAGGAAACAGAGGTACAGGAAACCCAAAGAAAAAGTCAAGTGGAATTTTAGCACTATACTAATGTGTGATGGGTATGCTGTGCAGAAAACAAGCCGAGATCAAAGAGTGCCCCTTCATCTGTTGAATGCAAAACCTTTCAATCCCTCACATGTCAAGTTTAACAGACTTAAGACTACAGCATTAAAGCAATGAGGTAACCCTTCTGTACTACTTTTCTTACTCTTAATATGACTGTTTGTATAGCACTTGGAATAGCAGCACTTTTCTTTACTAATGTTCACTAGAAATAGCTATCACAAACATTCCAACAATTGCAATCCAGGTCTAACACAGCTGAAAGTAATCCAAGGCTTTCAGAGCCTGGCCCAGCACCTCTCAAACAAACCACACACACCCGCTCACACAGTCCCTGCCCCCACCCAATGATAGGGGAGAGAATTAAACAGGTAAATGGCAAAGAGGACTCGTGGGTTGAGATAAGGACAATTTAATAACTAAACTACAATAATATTAGAAATAATACTATATACAAAGATGCAATGTGATACACAGTGATA